>CANTUT010000820.1:0-146845 GCA_947687605.1 Reutealis trisperma | reverse complement strand
TATGTGTGGTGTGTATATATATATATATATATATATATATATATATATATATACACACACACATATATATATATATATTATTTTTAAGCCCTATACGTTTCAGATTATAACTCTCTCTCTCTTTGGCTCTTTTATGGTTTTTTTTTTTTATTTTAATATTTTTTGAAATTATTATTTCTCATTTATCCGAATTTGGCACTTTTACTTTGCTTTTTCGTTTTATATAGTTTTGCATTTTAAATTGTATAAATTACATTATCAAAATTATACAAATGCATAAATTAATTCAATATGCAACATTTACTAACTTATACATACAAATAATATACATAATTCAATATACAAATGCATTAATTCAATATAGATGCCAAGTACAAAATAATTCAAAGCAGAATTACACAATAATTCAACGTATTTATCATATATGCTTATAAATTTTGAATTATAATTTTTTTTATAATTAATTTACTTACCTCTTGTAGCAGAGTTCGTAAAAAAAAAAAAAAAAAACAGCGGCAATGTAACTAAAATTACAAAAATTAAATGGAATATCAACCACCAAGCAATAAAAATCAAGAAATAATCAACCAAATTTTAGCAATTAACACAATTAAAGTTTACAACAATTAATAAAAATTAACACAAATTAATATTTAATAAATTAATGCAAAATTAATACAAATTAATATAACAATGTAAACAAATTAAAAATTAACAATTTAACATTAAAAAAACAAAATATATTAAACAAAATTCACAAATTACCCACATTACAGATTAACAAATTCACAAATTACGAAAAATTAACACAAATTACCAAATTAAACACATTAAAAAAATAACAATTTAACATTGACAAAAATTAAACAAATTAACAACATACACAAATTAAAATAACAAATTTACCCAAAAAATACACATTATATCAAATAACACATTAATACCATATAACACAAATTTACCCCTAAAAAATTACCCAAAAAATACCACATTATACCACATTGATATTATTATTTTACAAAGTATAAATTAAAACAAATAGCAAGAAATTTACAAATTACAACAAATTTACAAATTACAAAAAATACAATAAAAAATTATAAATTACGCAAATAACGAATTATTAATACCACATTATGTCATATAAAATATCAAAAAATTAACAAAAACATGAATGAAGCAACAAAAATAATAAGAAATTATAAACAAAAAATTATAAACTAATTTACCCAGTTAAACGTTATAAAAAAAACATAAACCTAAAAAAAGAACTTGCCTCAATGGAGCAAATGGCTATGAAGGAGGAGGACGGCGGTAGTGGTGAACAGCTCAAGCGAACCAGCAATGGTAAACGGCAGAGGCACTGAGGCAAAAAGGAAAAGAAGAGAAGAAGGAAGAAAGAAAGGGGTTTGCGATTTTTTAATTCATAGATACTGACGGACTAGTGCGATGTGGATTAATGAATCTGTTGGTAACCATAGACAAATGGCATCAAAACGTTTAAGCTTATTTGGTTGATACTTACCGATAAGAACTTTAATCCATGTGGCATCATTTCGTCAGCAGTCGTCGATAATTTTTTGTTTCGGTGCCACATAATTTCCGCTATGACTTTTGGATTTTCGGTTACTACGTGCCGACAGATACTGATGGATTATTGCCATGTGGCATTTCGCAACAGTTAGTGTTTGTCGGTAAGTTTACTACTGGAATGACAAAAATTTTCCAAATAATTCTTGGTATTTTAGGTTTATTTACCAATGGTTATGTATTCCACATGGCAATAAATCCGTTAGTAAGCACTCTCGCCATTTCTTCGCTCCAAAATTCACTTACAAAAACGAAACCGTCACTACGTTCTATAGCAAAATCATCGCTAATCCATTGGTAATTGCTATTTTTTATTTGATTCACATTTCATCTCTAATCCATTGTTGTTTAGTGGTAGATGCTTGGCCGTCGGTAAAGAAGCCTTCCTTATAGTGTTTACCTTTGATTGAAATTATCGATAATGAGCCACCTGAAACTTTAAATGATCCAGATGAGTCATTTATTAACATAAATGAGGAAGATATTGAGTTAAAAGATGAAATGGAGTTACAATAAAAAACTGAATTATCATATGATATAATTAATGAAAATGATACTGAGAAAATTGATTCTAAATGATTTACTTTTTCATGATAATTATGTGTATGTGTGTCTATAATATATATATATCTCTGTGTGTGTGTCTATATATATATATGTGCATGTGTGTATGTGTATATGTATATATATACATATTTATATATTTATATATATTTGTGTATGTTTGTCTATATTTATGTGTGTGTGTGTGTGTGTGTGTAGACTTTTATGGATTTTTATGTTTTTTGAACAAATTTTATTAGATAACCTTATTTCTAATTTCTGATTTTGAGACATGTATTTAGAGATGAGGGTGGTGGTTGAGGTGTAGGTTGTGCTTGTAGACATGGTTATATTTAGATATCTTCATATCAGAGACCTATAGGCAAAGGACCTCTAGCCCTGTCATCCTTGTCTTTTTTACCCTCCATATTTGCCTCCTCTACTTTTGCACCTCCCTATATTTTTAGACTTTCCTCTACTTCTGCATTTACCTCTACTTCTAAACCTCTCACTACTTTTGCACTTTTGTCTATTTCTACACCTCTATATATTTCATCAATTCCTTTTGCTTTTGCTCTTTCTACATCTGCTTCTTCTACATCAGACGCTGATAATGAATTATACACAGTTCTTCCTCTTGAGTTCAAACCCAAGATCACTTTGATCTATGGGAGGTATGTAATATTTAAGTTCTTTAATTTTTATTGATAAAATTATGATTTACTGTATCTAGTATTGAGTTTACTATTTTTTTTACATTTATTTGTGACATTAAATTTTTCTTGATGTTCACATCCATTTAGTCAATGCTCCCTGCATGCAGGAAGATATTTAAGTAAAAGATTAATATAGAAGGATACACTTGGAAGAAGATAGCAGAGAGGGGAAAAGATTTCTATTGAGAGGAGTTCAAAGTATATAATAATTTAAATTCTCATCTAATAAGTTTTAAATTAATTGTAAAGTAATTACTTAAATACTAATTTTATCGTGTTTAAATTATTAAAGAAATAATTTTAGTGGGAGCAAGTGATTGATACCTTAGTTGAGATAGCCTTCTATAAGAATGTTGCACTGCAGTATAAAGACTTGCTTCATGATGTGAAGCATAAGGGCAACAAGAGGTGGATGCCAAATGCAGCATGGGAGAATTGGAATAGATATTGGGGGTACTCTCTAGTTTTAAGTGTTTATCTCATCAGGCCAGCACAAATAGGATGATAGAGAAAGGTGGTCTAGGATCTAGTTCATCGAGGCACACTATTGGGTTTATACCACATGAAATGCACACTAGACAATTAGCAAATAATTATATATATATATATATATATATATATATATATATATATATATATATATATATATATATATATATATATATATATATATATATATATATATATATATATATGCACAAATAGGATGATAGAGAAAGGTGGTCTAGGATCTAGTTCATCGAGGCACACTATTGGGTTTATACCACATGAAATGCACACCAGACAATTAGCAAATAATTATATATATATATATATATATATATATATATATATATATATATATATATATATATATATATATATATATATATATATATATATATATATATATATATATATATATATATATATATATATATATATATATATATATATATATATATGCACAAATAGGATGATAGAGAAAGGTGGTCTAGGATCTAGTTCATCGAGGCACACTATTGGGTTTATACCACATGAAATGCACACCAGACAATTAGCAAATAATTATATATATATATATATATATATATATATATATATATATATATATATATATATATATATATATATATATATATATATATATATATATATATATATATATATATATATATATATATATAATTTTGGAATTACTTGTTAGTATATTTGATTAATTCTCAATAACATGCTCATGAGTTGGGACACGATGTTTAACCTATTGACGTCTTCATATACACACACAAAGAAGTATAATGGGCAAATATTTGTTCATACCAAATCTTAGAGATTTAATGTCAGTAACAAAATAGTTAAATTGAAATTAAAATTTTTAAAATGCTATAGCAACTGCTATAGTATTATGATAATCACTAATATTTTATAAAATACATGAGAAGCATGATGGGCAGATATTTATTGATATAAGATCTTGGAAGGTTAATGTAAATAACAAAACTATTAAATTGAAATTAAAATTTTTAAAATGCTATAATAAATGTTATAGTATTATAATAATTGCTAATATTTTATGAAATATAGGAGAATATCCATAACCTTTGTGAGTAGTTGCCACAATCAACCTTGAGATCTAGTGAGTCTCATCAAGTAGATGAGAGGGAGCTATTCCTTCAGGTTATTATGTGGCGATGAAAGGTAGGATTTAAGGCACCGGTTATCAAGCCCTACATTTTTATGGACATTTAGGTGACATCACTTCTTCTACACCACCCCCTCCAACCCTTTTAGCCAAGGAGATTCCATGGGAGGTGGATAGGGGAATAAATGAGAGGATTACTAGCTATCATGCTTATGTATATGCTGTTGATGCTTAGATGTAGGCTACACAGGAGTACTTGTGTTATATATCACAATAGATTGGGATAGCTCTTCCAACTTATTTATAGACTCTTTTGCCTCCAATTTCTAATCCTTCAGTACCTTTTATAGGTGATGTTGCTACTAGTTCTCCTGCTATTGTTGTTATTGCTATTGCTACTTCTCATATTGATATCTACTGGATCAGGAGGATTAGGAAAGTGATAATGGTAATGTGGCTGATCTTACTTAGATTTTTATTTTATATTAGTTATACTACTTTTTGACATTTAGATTTTTATATGTTGTGTACATTTACATTAATTTATATTAATGAATATTTTACTTTAATTCAATATTATATATATATAATACAATTATAATTAAATTAAAAAATTAATGTTCAAAAAATATTGACAGAATATCGATGGACATATTATTTTTAATTTAATATTATTTTTATTTACGGACAAAATTATGAATTACTGACAGATTTACCGTTTGTTTACCAATTGACTTTTTTAATAGGTAATTAAATGATAGGAATCAAAATGGTTTGCTGACTATTTTTCCATTGTTAATTTACTAATGGAGACATTAAAGTATTCTCTGATGTTTTGTGGTAGCCAATAATCCACCAATAATTATATTTGCTGACAGAATTTTAATATTTACTGGCGAAAAATTTCATAGGTAAATAGTGTTTTTCTTGTAGTGCAAGAAGAAGCCTCTGGACTTATTAAGTGTTTAGAGGTGCAGTGGATTCTCATGGGTGTAGAATAGTTGAACTAAAAATGTTAGGTTTCCAGTGCTGGGAGGTGTTGGACCTTAGTTGCTAGAAGGCATTATACCTTGGTTGTTGAAAAGTGCTAGACCTTGGTTGCAAGAGTTGGACATTGATGAGAGGTTCTGGACCTTCACTAATGGAAGGTGTAGGACCTTGAAGAGAGGTATTGGACTTTAGCTATTGGAAGAGCTAGAGCTAGGCTTCTTCATTAATGTTAGATCCTTAGCATGCATGGCAAATACACAAAGAAAAAGCAACAATCCGATGCTTAAGTCAATTTAACTGCATGTATGAAAGGGTTTAGCGATGACTCTCACTATGTCCTTTTCCAAAGAATTTCTATTACTAGACTTTGGTTAGTGATTAGTTAAAAGAGAAGAGGTCAACCTTCTACTAGATGATTGAGAGATTGCTCTTTTAGCAAGACCTTTCTGAACTTTGAAGGCGGCCAGAAGGATGTTGATGTATTTGTGGTGAGTTTGTTCACCTTTTTCTTTTCCTAAAAGTCCCTCCTTTCTCCCAATCCTTTGTAAGGCGGAGACAGTTGGGTTTTTATAGTGATTTCTCATTGGGAGATTGAAGAAGAGGAGATGAATAGTTATGAGTAATTGATTAGTTAGGGTCACATCATCTCTGGCTACATAGGGTAATGATATGCCTATTTCAGTGGCTGTGGAGCCTTGAGCTGAGGTGATTGAATCCCATTTTCGAAGGTGGCAAGGATTGAGTGTCAAAGGAGCTTGTACGAAGTTGTAGGAGATGAATTCCCTTATAAGCTAAACAGAATCAACTCTTGGTAAGATGAAATGCCTAGTGCTTGAATGACTACTAGACAAGGCATGAGGTGACTTGTCTACAAGACCTTGAGGATTGATTATTGCTTGTTGCTTGGATTTGACAATTTGGATGTCTTAACTATCCTGGGTTTGGTTTGTGTAGCCCATATTAGGAGAGTCATTTTTAAAACCTCATCAAATATACATAAATTTAAAATAATTAAAATTCATTATAATAATAGAAACAGAAATATATATATATATATACACATATACACACACAGACGTAGTACTAAAATAAAATCTCAAATTCATGTATTATCACTAGACATGTATTTATTATTAAATTATGTATATGCAATAATGGCATAGTTAATCCCTTAATTTTAAGGGATGACGTACAATTTTTTAAAAAATTGAGAGGTAAAAATAATTTTTAAAGAATATTTGGATATTTTTAATATATATTAAGTATTTTTTAAAAATGTCGGAAAGAGGATTGTCATCTCGCTTCCCAGGATCAACCACTGCTAGGCATGCATTCTGAGACATATTTGGGCTGGAAGGAACTTGATGATGGGTATCGCTATCAAACATAAAGAATATAAATCTAAATCTAAATCTAAAGGCTACTGAGTAATCACATCAACAATACAAGGAATTGATACTTTATTGCAAAATTAAGTATCTTTCACTTTAAGACTGTCTGTCATGTTGTTAATTAGGATGTGTTCCTAATCCCATACTAATTGTTTTGTTTCTGATTCTTCGACTGCATGCATTTTGCTCTGTTCATGCTCTTGGTCTTCCATACGTTATATATATACATATGCTTTCTTGCTTTAGATTGAAATTCTTTTTTCATCATTATTGTAGTATCCAACTCAAAATTTCAGTGATAGAAGTATATATTGGTCTATTATTAATACTTGTCACCCTTTTTTTTTTTTTTTTTTTAATTTTTATGAAATTTCTTTTCTTTTTTTTAAATTTTTATGTCAATCATTTCATATTTGACTAAATCTAATAGATTTGGTGTATCTTTCTGTGCATATATGTTTTTATTTTATATTTTATGTTGCTTATTATTTTTTTTTTTTTAAGTAACACTGCACTTACCACGATTCTTACCACCTCACACATTACAATATAAGAAATTATTATTATTTTTTATTTTTATATAAATTCCATACAAATGTCTTATTTATTATTATTTATCTCATTTTATATACTAAGAAAATAAAGGTGCAACACAGCAAATCTCTATACTCATATGTATTGTATGTTAAAAAATCAAAGTAGGAAAAAATTCAAAGCAAATCAAATATTTTTATAAAAGCAAATAGAGTTATGCACTTGTCAAACAAATATTAGTGAATTTACATTTTTATTCTTATCAAGCAAAGTAATATGAAGTAAAACAGGAATATTTTTTTACAAATACATTATTTCGCGTAAAGTGATAAAGAGACGGTATAAATAGTTGTAGTAAGTTTAACATTTTTCTTTTTTTCCTTTTTCTCTTTTTGAGAATTAATTTTTCTTTTTATTTATAGAAATTTGTTATTTGTTTTATATAATTCTAACTTCTTTTGAACCATTAGAATTTTAGAGTTCCAGATTATGATGGTAGTTTTCAACTTATCCTTAATATTCAACACATTGAACTTATTTTAAAATAATGAATCAATTCGTAACCCACAATAATTATTGAGTGAAATGAACTTTCAATAATTTTTTTTTTTTTTACAAATAAATTTAGATTAGTTGTTTAGAGAAAAAAAAAAGTAATTTTTGTTTTAAAATAGCTATACAACATCTATAATAAATATTATTTCTTGGATTCAAAATTACAAATTAAAATTGTTCCTCTATATATATCACTAAAATCATAAATTAGTTATAGATTTAAATATAGTTTAATAGTAAGTGCATATATATAAGGCTTGTACAATAAATCTTAGTTTCAATTATCCCCTCCAATCCTCATACATATATATATATATATAGACGAGAATTGATTGGCTCTAGCTTGTAATTCTTTTCGTATTATTTTAATTATATATATTAAAATATGTAATTAAAATAATAAGAAAAGAATTACAAGCTAGAGCCACCAGAAAGCATCTTCTTTTTGACATCATAGAGGTTCTTGTTGATTACTTAATTAATGTATTGAGCATGATTAGAAGTGGAGCTTAGGGAATCTCTCAGATTTGATTGGTTTCATTTGTTCTTAAATATGCTCTCTTAATTTTGTATAATTTAATCAGATGGGTACGGAATCTAGTTAATTAATTCAAAATTGGTTTATGCTTTTGCGAGGATAATTTAACTGTGAATTTATTATTTTATGAGCTTTTAGCCCAATAGAAAATGAAAAACAGTGATGGGACAATTATTTATTTATAAATATAAATTAAAAATTAAAAAAAATTATAAAGATTTGAATTCTTATGTTATAAAATATGTATTCGACTCTTAAAGAATTACAATTTGTTGGATTTTTTTTTGATGGTTTTGGACTTTTGAAGTCAGCCATTATGGGAATTGGAGTTGGAGGTGCTGATCTTGAGCAGTTGAAAGATGGGTTGCTCCATCTTTAAGGTTTGTGACTTACAAAAGAAGGGAAAAAGAGAGGAAATAAGTATTAGAGGACAAAACTTATGGCATGATGTGAGACCATTGATATTTAAGCCAGCGACTCAATTTATGAAGTTAAAGTTTAGGAAATTCAAGAGGATATAGAGAATTTTATCATTACTTTCCCAATTTGATAGCTTTCGCTTTAAATAGCTAGCCTCCTCTCTTTGGAAAGGAGGAGTTTTAATGTATTTATGCTGAGCTCCCACCTTGAGAATTGGAGTTAGTGGGCGATGTGGTACTTGCTGTCTAAATGATCGCTTGGGGACGAGGCGCGAGTAGGCCCATATGTGGTGCCTTGATCCTGCTAGCTCCTGGCAGGTTGGGCCTGATCACTTTTGAAGATGTGTGACTTGCTATTTATAGTTTTAACCTATTTTGGAGTTAATACGGATGGTTCAATTGGTATAGCCATTTTTAGTTCTTACCACAACCTAATGGGCTATATTTTATGTACACTAAAAAAAAAAATACGATTTACTGATAAATTTTGTTGGTAATTCTATAATTTTCATAGGTAATTGAGTGTGATAAAAAAATTTAATCGGTATTTAACTTATTGTTAACAAAATTTATTGACGAAATTTAAAACTGTTGGTAATTACCTAAGAAAAAATAAGGGAATTATAATATAAATTACGGAAGCCTAAAAAATATTCAAAATGGCTAAAAGTAAAAAATAAAATTATATCAAACTAAAAAAGAATATTTGGCAAAAAAAAACTAAAAAAGAATAAAATGAACCTAAAAAAAGAGAGAGGATAAAAAAGAAAAAAAAGAAAGAACAAGATAAATAAAAAATTTAGTAAGATAATTAATTTACTAAATTTATTTTATAGTTTACTAAATTATAAAATAAAGTTAATTAATAAGCATAAAAAATAAATTTAAGATAAAAATAAATAAAGTTAATTAATAAGCATAAAAAATAAATTTAAGATAAAAATTTATTAAATTTTTTTTCATAACCACATTATTTTATTTTTTATGCTATAAAAATATAAGAAATTTCTATAACAAAGTATAAATTTTTTCCATTGAAGAGTTTGGAATAAATTAAGTTAATATATTTTTTCTATTGAATGGTTTGGAATTTAAGAAGTAAAATAAAAAAACAAAAGGAGAAAGAGAGAATAAAATAGAAAGAGTATAAGAGTATTAAATGAGAAAATGAAAAAGAAATAAAATAATCAATGAAAAATGAGAAAGAAAGGAAAAAAAAATTTCGTTTGTGAGAAATTAAGAGAAGAAATTAAAAAAAAAAGATAGGAAATGAGAAAGATAAGAAGTGTGAGAAAAAAATGATGAGAAAAAGAGGATGAGTCATTTTATACTTCTTTTTACGCAATTTACCAATAAAATATAGATAAAATTTTCATTGATAAATTTTTCAATAAAAATTTGGAGGAAAATTTTTCTACAAAATTTTTATTTACCGACGGATTATCAACTAAATTTTCATTAGTAATTTATTATTTTAAAAAATTAGCGAACATTTGGAGGAAAAATTTCCTTCAAAATTTTTATTTACCAATGGATTACTTACTAAATTTTCCTTGGTAATTTTTAAAAAAATTCTACTGAAATTTGGAGGGAAATTTCTCTTCAAGATTTTCATTTATCGACAAAATATTCCCTTGGTAAATTAAAAAACTTTGCTCTCCAATTTACATACGGAATATTCTATTGGAAAATTAAAAAAAAAATTTCTTCTCCGTTTATTGACTAAAATTTTGTAGCTAAGTTTACCAACAAAATTTTTTGTTGATGAATTTTTAAAAAAAAAATTTGCTCTCTAGTTTATCGACTAAATATTCCGTTAGTAAATTAGCAAAAATTTTTGCTCTTTATTTACTAATTGAAATTTTTATCAATAAATTTACCGACAACAATTTTTTTGTCAATAAATTAAAAAAGATTTTCTCTCCAATTTATTGACTAAAATTTTTGTCAATAAATTTATCGACAAAAAGTTTTTATCGTTAAAGTAAAAAAAAAAACTAGCCAATTTAAGGATTAAATATTCTATTAGTAAATTAAAAAAATTTTGCTATCTATTTACTGATTAAAATTTTTGTTTGTAAATTTATTGACATAAATTTTTTGTCGGTAAATTAAAAAGAAATTTGCTCTCCAATTTACCGACTAAAATTTTTGTCTGTAACTTTACCTATGGAAATTTCTGTCGGTAAATTGTTCGCTAATTTTTTGTGCGTTATTTGGTGATAATACTTGACAATCGGTAATTTTTTGTTAGTAAACCATTTATAATTTGTTCATAATTACCAAAAAAATTCATGTCTTGCCGATATTCCATCGGTATTTTAGTAAATTTATCAATGAAATTATTTCTATCAATAAATTGTGATTTTCTTATAGTAGTATAATAATATGAGAAGCAATAAATTAAATTAATTAATTAATTAAAATAAATTTAATAAGGGGTATTTCATCTATGAGTTTTGACATAATTAACTAACTTGTCCATACCTTTGAGAAACTTTTGGTTTTATTAGAATTTTTAGTCATTATATCTATTTTGTTGAAAAATTAAAAGTAAATTAAAAGGGGAAAAAGAAATGAATTTTTTTTTTTCAAAAGACCCTTATCCCTAACCTCAAAAATCTATTTTCAAAATCTCTCTTTCTCTCTCTCTTCCCTAATCTTAAAATTCTATCTCCAAATTTCTTTTCTTTTTGAATTAGTATAATTAAAATTTTGGTTGGGATTAAAAATTTAAGCTTAGGTGAGATAGAAAATTTAAGTGTAAAGGAGGAACATTTTAGTCTTTTTAAGGTTTTAACAGTTAAAATGAATAGAAAGACTAAATAGTCTAATGAAACTAAAATAGAAAGACTAATTAGTTAATTTTTTAAAAAGTAGGGAAAAATTAATTAATTAGGTTGAACTTCTAGGACGAAATAGTAATTTACTCTTTAACAAGAAAATTTTGAAGATTTTGACAAAATTATGTTTAGTAACCATTATTATCATTGTAGGGGATTAGAGATAACAATTTTACCAACAATGATCTAACCCTAATGAGGAGGGGAATACCTACCCCATTTAGTAAATAGGGCTGGGTGAATTTTTTTAATTTATATCCAAGTCAACATAGAGATTAGGTAATGGTGTAACCCAACCTGAATCCAAACTCAAAGCTGACTCGATTATATATATATATGTGTGTGTATGTGTGTGTGAAAAAATAACATAATTTTTTTTAAAAGAGGAAAATAAAAAAATAAATATGAACGGGTTTATCTAATTCGACCTCACTGCTCCACTTGACTTAATTCGACTTGAAGTGGGGCGGATATTTTTATTTTTTAAATAGGTTGAGTTAACATTTTATAAAACTACCTCAAGTTGAACTCATTACCCATCCCTATAGGTGATATATCAAAATTTTCACTTTTCTCTCATTTAATTTATTTTTAATTTTTTATCTTAATTATTTTGTGTTTTAATTGGTGTTATAAGCATACTCATTCAAAGAAGCCATTAATGAAAGCTTTGAAGTTTGTGGATTAATTCTACATGATCCTATTACATCTTTTATCAATAAGAGTACTTTTACCCAATGTTTTTCTTATTGGGATAGGTAAAGAAGATGAGAGGTTTTGTTGGTGAAAATTTTGAAAATGCGAGCATGCCACGTGTGTGAGGTACATGGTCGGTCCTAAGCCTACCACAAGTACACGGGTCAATTACAATAGATTAAGGTGAGCAAAATATCGTTCCCTTGAGAAGGATTTTTTTTTCAAGTACTAAATTAAGAAACTCTTGTATTATTTGGACAATCACATTAGAGTGAAGTTATTGTTAAAAGTTTAACTAAATTATCTCTTGAACTACTAAGTTTATAAGAACATTAAGCAAAGAGAAAATAATCAAAGCAAGATTTCTAGGACTAGGATGTCACCAATCAATTTCTTCAATGGTACTAAAATAATTGCAAATTTGATATTATTTAATTGCAATGATTAAATTTCCCATTGTATGTATTCTTCTTTGTCAAGGTAGAAACATATATTTATATCAATTTTACACCTACTTTTGTGATCATAAAAGTTGATATAAACTCATTAAGAATAATGAAATTCATAGTTAAGATCACACCAAGTGTATAACTATTTATAAAATTATACTACTTGACATTTGATAATCCCATAAACTAGTATAAAATTTTCACCGTTGCTACTACATCCAATACCTTTGACATACGATTAATTGGCCAATTTAAATGCAAGCATTAAGTACAAGATTACCGAATTGCAATTAAAATAAATTAACTCATGCAATTAATTTTATTCCAAACAAAGAAAATAAAAGACTACATCCTTGTCCCAGAACATGAGAGTTTAGCTGGACATTAAAACCAAAACAATCCAAAGGTTTGATACTGCAAAATTAGCACTCAACATCTTGATTTAATAAATATTCAACAATTAAAGAAATATTAGGATGAACAGGAAGAAGAGAGAAGAAACTCCCAAACTATTGAATGGATGTGTCATCTTGCTATTTCTCTGCTTGCACCTTTTTTCTCTTTTTGTCTTCTCTACATTTTTTTTTCTCAATTTATATTGCTACTTGTTCTTTTTTTTTTTTTTTAGTATTTTTGCTTTATGCTCTTGCGATTTTCACGTTTTCCTTCTCAAACCTCTACCCTTTGTTGCCTTGTCACTTAATTTTTCTCTCTGCCATGTCTTCTTCTTGAGAGAAATTATTTTTCTTTAATAGCCACTCCAACAACCTACTCATAACAAAATAAAAGAACAAAAATAAACCACTTCCTTATGCATAGATTATGTATAAGTGCTCCAACAAAAGGCTAAATTAAGCATTTTTCTTTTTTTCTTTTTGTGTAAAATCATAAGTACTATACGTAGGTAGCATACCAAAAAGACATGATCATTAAGATGCTTCATGAGACTTCTTTATTTATTTATTTTAAGAAATCCCCATGATACTTGAAAATTAAAACTTACATAATAAAAGGAAGAAAAACCCATTAAAATTATAAAATTATATTCATAAACCATAAGAGTGAGGTAAAACATGTATAAAATTACTACTTATCAGTACACGAACTGTGAGATTGCACCTTAGAACTCTAAAATCAAATGAATGTGGATCCCCAAGTTTCCTTAGCTGCAATACACTTGGATTCAATGAATGTGTTAGTTAAAAATAAACTGCTATTTTAACTAGGAATTGAAATGCTAATAAAAAAAGTAAATCTACAGGAGATTATAAACAATGAAAATGAAAAATGTATTTGCATTAACTAAAATTGAAAGTATTTGCATAAACAAGACTAAAATGGAACTATTAACAATGTAAAGGAAAATGAAATGCTTGGCAAGAAAGAAATCGCTTGAAAAGAAATTGAAATGTTGAAAATTGATTTATGTTATAACATGGGTAGTTTTTATGATCATTCCTCCCTTTTCATGTCTCTCTTTTTCTTTTATATCCTTTTTTCTTTTATAACTTCCAACAAGCCACTTTTTGCCATTGAGAAAAATGTAGGAATGTATACCACTCCTCTGCTCAAGATTTTCCAGCCAGGCGTGATTTTCCGGTGAGGATCCAACTCACCGCCAACTGTTCTTCATCCTTCTAGCCATTGTTGTCAACTACCTAGCTCATTCTATCATCGGCAGCTTTAACAAGTCAGGTTTCTTCCTCTGGCACTCTAACTTGTGAAAACTACCCAACTTCTTTATGCTTCTAGTACATCTTGTCACCGGCATTCTTACTGGTCAATTCATCATTAGCAAGGACCTCAACAAGCGTAACAAATGACCCAGTTGCTTCCTAGTCCACTTTCAGCTCATTATCCCTGAATTTAAGCTAGTCAGAATCATCCCAAATGCTTGTCAATTTGTTGCCATTGGAGGTCATCTTTGGTGGCCATACTCAGGCTACATTTTCACCTTGTTCATCCTTCAAACTCAGCATGTTGTTCCTTTTCTCATAGTTTCATTCTATTTTCATGAAACTTTGTCATTAATTGATCTCTTGATTTTTTTTTTTTTAGATTACACAAAGCCCTTAGTGGGAAGTATACCCAACTCCACCTTTTTCACCACAAAAGGCATTATCTCCATTAAGGAATTCTCCTCCATTAACTTATGAGAATCCATATACCTTGCAAGAAGCTTACAAATACATGCATGATAAAGATTTCAAGAAGGTTCTTCAAACTTGTCATTTTTATCAAGATAGCTTACAGAGGCATGCAATACAACCATTGTGCATGATTGATTGATCATTCAAGAAGAAAATAAGGTTGTATAAAGTTTCCTATAAACCAATCCGTGATATTTTGATCATGAGCTTTGGATATGGATCCAATTATATTCAAGGAAACTTCAAGGGCTTAATCAATTTATTCAAGCTCAATGTCAAGATGAAGAAGCCAAATTGCATTCCTATTTTCTTGGGCCTAATCTATTCAGGTGTTTACAAGGCTGCCATTCTTCATTCAAATTGGACCCTCCATATTTGGGCTTTTCAAATTCAATTTATCATGTTTTATTTAATGTTTGGACTTCCTATGTTATGTATACAACCCAAGAGTTATTTAAACTACTTTGTTTTCATGTTTTAATTAGTTTTGGGCCTATTTTATGTTAGGTTAAAGGCCCATCCAAATTTTATAGTTTAATTAATTAGATTTTAGTTTCTAGTTAGGAAATAGCTTCTTTTGTATAGGAAGGATTCTTAACTTGTTTTAGAATTTAGTTCTAACTTAGTTATTGTTTAGGAATTAGTTTCTAATTAGGAATTTTCAATCCTTGTTTAGGAAGATTTTTTAGTCCTTAGCTAATTCTAATTTAGGATTCAGTCTCTATATAAACTCAACCATTCATGCAAGAAAAGGTGAAGTTTGGATCAATAAAATTTAGTTTTCTTAAAAGTGTTATCTCTTGGTTTTGATTCTTGCTTAAATCAAGTTCATACAATCAAAGCTAATTACTTTGTGCATATTATTCCAAGGTTCTCTTTCACGAGTTAGTATTGTGTCTCAGAGATCATCATCTAAAGGTGATCATATTCCAAGGTACTTTATCATCATCCAAAGGTGATCATATTCCAAGGTGCTTTATCACGGGTTAGATTTGGGTTGCGGACTTGGGGAAAACCTGGTTTAGCTTTCCAAGGAGTTGCTCCCAAGCGTAAAGATAATTAGGTTTGAAGTTTAATATACTTGGGGTTCATATCAGTTTGGTATCATATCTTAGGCTCTAAATTAGGTTATATCTTTCCATTTCATTTGTTTTCGTTTATTATTAAATTCCTTCATTTTTGTTTTTGTTAATTCTATTTCCTTGTGTTTTCAGGTCTTAAATTAAGAAAAAAAATCCAATTTGTTTTGCCTTTTTTCTTTTTTCGTTTGTTCCTTTGTTCATTTTATCTTTCGTATTTCTATTCTTTATGTTTCGTTGGAAGATCAAATTCATACTTATTTAGGGAACTAATTCGAATTTAGAAGAAAGAATGGAGGATTTGCCTAAGCTTGAAGACTTCAAAATTCAGTTTGGCTTTTTGTGTTTAACGTTCAGTTTGTTTGTTAATTTTCCTTCCAATTTGTTATTGTAATTGTTAAAAAGAAAAAAGAAAAAAAAAAGAAGGAAAATTTGTCCAAAAAGAAAAGAAGAAGCAAAAAGTGTTAAAATCTGACTTTTTGGTATATTTATAAAAGTTATTTAGTTCCTAGAGTGAAGAGGATAAGGAAAGAAGCTAATTTTCAAGATTATACAAGGAGAATCAAAGATTTCAATATTCTACAAGGAGTTTGACTAAGTCTAAGCATCCTTCCAAAACAAGCTAGGATTGGTTTCCTACTCCTTTCCAAATTTTGGTTTGACTTTTCTAATCCTATTTTCATTTTGATTTCTTGCTAATTTAACTATTTCCTTATTCATTTTGGTTTTCTTTTTATTTCAATCCTTGTTCATGTCTCATTAGGTTTCCTAATCCCATCAAGATTCTTATATTGTTTTCCCAGTTCTATTAGGATTTTAACTTTTGTTTTCCAATTTCAATTAGGATTTCTATTTCTATTTTTTTGAGTCAAAATTCTAATTTTGTTTACCTAGTTCAATTAGGATTCTCATTTAATTAGGATTCTCATTTTCCTAGGTCAAAGGCCCATCCAAATTTCACAGTTTAATTAATTAAATTTCAGTTTCTAGTTAGGAAATAGCTTCTCTTGTATAGGAAGGATTCCTAACTTGTTTTATAATTCAGTTTTAACTTAGTTATTATTTAGGAATTAGTTTCTAATTAGGAATCTTCAATACTTGTTTAGGAAGATTTCCTAATCCTTAGCTAATTCCAATTTAGGGTTGAGCCTCTATATAAACTCAACCATTCATGTAAAAGGAGGTGAAGTTTTGATAAATAAAATTCAATTTTCTTAAGAGTGTTATCTCTTGGTTTTGATTCTCGCTTGAATCAAGTTCATACAATCAAAGCTAATTACTTTATGCATATTATTCTAAGGTTCTCTTTCACGGGTTGGTATTGTGTCATGGAGATCATCATCCAAAGGTGATCATATTCCAAGGTGCTCTATCACGAATTGGATTTGAGTCACGGACTTGGGGAAAACCTGGTTTAGCTTTCCAAGAAGTTGCTTTCAAGCATAAAGATAATTGGGTCTCAAGTTTAATATACTTGGGGTTCGTATCATTAACTTATAGGCTTCATCATATTTCTCAAGTTTACCAAAGAACCAAGTTCATGAAAGGTAAACTTTGGTTTTTTCAAGTTAAATTTTGATTGATTATTAGGGAGTAATGAGCTCCACTTGATTGTGAATTCGGGTGAAACTTGGAGTTTTGAAATTGGTTTTGCTTGAGAAATTTGAATTGGGTAATTTGAGGCCTCGCTTAAGCACCAGTCTGATCCGCTAAAAAAGGTGATTGAAATGCTCATTTAGATTTGAACTCATGCTGATTGAATGATTTTGAAGAGTCACTACCTTAATTGCAAGAATCCATAAATCAAAAAAAGATTAGCACAAAAGAATCAACACAATTATACTTAATAAAATAAAATAAAGTAAACTAGAAAAAATCTCAATAAAAAAAATGAAAGAAAAGGGAAAATTATTTATAAAAAAAAAATATTTTGGAGTTGATGTCTAAAAGGCTGATATGGCTGCGTATCTCTTTGAATGGGAATCAAACCCCATACAGTTCTTCCTTCTTGCAAAAGAGGGAGTTTTGGAAAAGTTAATTTGATTTGTTAATTTAATTCAAATTTAAAATTAACAAGATTATATCTTTTTAGTAGTTTTAGACATAAAGAAAGATATAAAAGAGAGAATTCTATATATAATTTAAAAAATCTCAAAAGAAGGAATTATACCTTGATTTTGCACTTTCTTCATATAAACGGGGTAAGCCTTACACTAAATCTAAGCTCCAACTTAGAATGGGATCTCATAAGATAAATAGAAATTGGGGATTTTTCATATCTCAGACCATTTGTCCCAAATTTGTCTCCCAAATGACTAGGAGTGGGCCCTATTTATAAGAGAAAATATGAGTAAGTTAAGAAATAACTAGAGGAGTAGCCGGTTTGATTGTAGAAGTTTGAAATCGAGTGCTAGTCGTTAGGAGGTGCAAATTTGAGAAAATCTATTTTTTTGATGGGGTGCTACCCTCTTAACCCTTGCCCACTAACCAGCTAGCGTGACTATGTGAACCCTTAATTTTGCACCCTCCAATATGCGTTTAAACTTTAGAAGCATCCAGGCTCAGTAAACAAACCTCTAAAAGTAAAAAATCCTCAAAATGGGAAAACTGAGGCAACCAAAATATATTTTTTTCGACATTTAAACCCTTTTAAATCATCTAGGACTGAGTAATGAATACAATGCAATTGGAATCATAAAAAACGGACTAGAAACGAACAAGAACGGGGCAAAAAAGGTGAAACGAGGCTAGCTGCCCCACAACCCTATGCAGATGCCGCAAGGCCTCTATGGTGCTGCACAATTGCACAACACTGTGTGGCACTACTGTGGAGGCCTCTATGGTGCCACAAAGCATTGTGCTGCAACTCTTGGGAATTTCACTGTTTTGCACAATCCCACATCGGAACTTCAGTGTTTTCCTCTACCAATTTTCTCCCTATATATAAAAGATCTCTTTACACTCCAAGACATAAAATTTGGGAGCTTGAAAGCCTTTGCATCAAGCAAACCACTCTAGTTCTAAAGCTATTATTTTCTTTCGCTTTGCATTTGCTCTTCACTTTACAAAACAAATTGGGGGGCTTCTCCTTGATTCCTACCTGACAAGTCAAAGGCTTTTCGTCCACTTGTTCAAGGCAAGTCTATTGCCCAAAGAACATGTTTGCCACTACCCACTTTCTGAGGCAAGCATCGTCCGAGGATAGATGCTGCTCCCCATTTGAGGCAAGTCGCCACTCGCCATCCAAGGCAAGCCGCCACACCGTCCAAGGCTATTCGTCTCCCGCCATCTGAGGTAAGTTTCTTTCCCATTTCTCTTCCTTTTCTTCATTTATTTATTATTTCCTTTCTTGGGATTTGTATTCTAAGGCTCCTTGCCAAATTCTTGATTCGCTAAGGTAGTTAATTAGAATTTGACTCAATTAACTCCATCTGGTAATCAATTGGTTAAATCAATTAACTCAACCCTCATTCAATCAATCAATCAAAACATGACAAAATGGCTAGGCTAAATTAATCTCTTTATAAGAAGAGAGAACTACGTGGGTTCTAATTCTCATTCAAAGGGATAAGCAAGCATGTTTGGTTCAAGTTTCGAATCCAATTAAAACTAACAAACTCTCTCCCTTATCACTTTCTTCACTTGCTTTTATTTTATTTTCTTTTTGCTTTGTTATTAGACTTAGTTTGGGGAATGTGTGACTTCCCTAGAACCCATAAGGGCTAAAGGAGGTATTTCTTAAGTTCGGGATTTTTATTATAATATTAACTTTCTTTTGAACTTTACTTGTGTATTTACTTTATTGTTGAATTGATGAGTTAAATGATTATGCATATTATAAATTATTCATGCAATCATGAAATATATTTTAAGTCACTCTTATATTAATTAGCCAAACTTATTTTGTTAAAGTAAACCGAAAACCTAGTCCTGGGATCCTCTTTGATTTCGAGACTAGTGATCTTTTTTCCTTTGGGTAAAAATTGAAGTCAAATGGGTTTTTTCCTTATATTTTTTCAGATAAAAATAAATTAAAGTGGCGACTCTAAGAAATAATTTTCAAATCTATCAAAGATAAGCCTAAGGGCTTCCCCTTGAGTTCTTTCCCAAATAAGTATTTCGATTCCCTTTAACGGATTAGACCGGTGCTCGGGCAAGGCCTCATAAATCACTATATTGGCCCTGCGTAGTACACTAATCCTAGTAGGTGTCAAGCTGCGACCAGATTACAAGGGTGCAAAATTAAGGGTTCACAATAATTTGTTATGGTATTGTTTGGAGAAAAATCAAATTTGGTGGCAAGGATGTTTCAGGTATTGTTGGTGTAGTTTGGCTTTCAAAATTTGAAGTTTATTGCCTTGTAGTTTTAGTTAAGACTCTTAGCTTTATAATTTTAGCTTCATTATTTATATACATAACCATATTTTGGTTATTTGAGAAAAATCCTTAGCAATATAGAATAAATTCCAAATAAGCTAAATTTGTTGCCTTGATTCTCTCATTTGCTTTGAAGCTTGTAAATTCCATAAACAATGGACACCCTTGGTGAATATTGGAAAATTCTCTTTAGTTTGGTTCTCCAAACTTGTCAATGATTATTTGTAATGGAGCCATTAGGCCTTAACAACAATAGAAAATGGCATTTTAATGATTTTGTGTACCAAAAGCAAAATTTGATAATAATATATTGGACTTGTGTTATCAAGTTTTATTTTTAGACTTGTTGATGAATGGGATTGTGTTGATTTAGGCTCCATTTTCTTGTCTTGTTGGCTTGTTGTTGGGTTTGTAAGTGTGGTGAGCTTGACTTGGTACTTGAAATTTCTTTAGGCTTTAGTGACTCGTAAGCCCAACATCATGGCAATTAATTAATTTGCCATACTTTAGCCTTATTTACCACTTTTATCATGAAAAATTGACTAGCAAAACTTGGACTTGGGAAAAATTCTACCCAAATAATGAGACCTACCAAAGCCATGAATTGGCCATGGAACTTAGAATGCTAAACTTGAAATAAGGGGTAGACAAAATAAATCTCAAATTTTGGTGACATTATCTTAAAAGGGAATTGGGTTCATAGTCCAATCATGAATTCATTAATTTTGACCCATTTAAGCAATCAAGTTAAGCCAAAAGAATAAAATCCAAAAAGCAACAAAAAAGAAATGATTAGAGAGACTTTGGAAAATGAATGAATTTAAACTTTTGTGAAGAACTTTGAGAACTTAACATAGTTTTAAAATCCATAGGAATCCTCTTCAGCTGACAAGCCCATGGAGCATTAGGACTTAAAATGCTTTTGGAAAATTTCTAATATTTGTAACTTTCCTTGATACTCCTCTCATTCCCCATGAGGCTCTATGGTTAAAAACATACTTTTTAATTTCTTGCCTTTTTACTTTGATTTCATGTGGTTTAAAACCATTTTCTTGGACAATTAGGCCAATACACCTAAACTTTGAAATAATTCAAAAAGAGATTATTGAACCTAAATGGCCATGTATTGGCCTTCTAAAGAGGGTTTGTCCAATTAAATTGACAAAAAATTGGATATGAATAACAACAATTTGGTCTTTTCAAGTGTATTGAAGCTTGGATTTACTTGAAAATGGGAACAAAGAATAGAATTTTTAGGTTCGGGTATCAATTTTTAATGGCAATCAAAATGAATTTAAATAAAGTAGCTACCATTTAAACTGCCAAATTAATAATGGAAAAGTACAATTTGATTGAAATGGCAGAAAAAAGATATGACTTTAGATGGTCATTACTATGTTATTAGCAAAATGAAGAACCTTGGTTTGTCAATTAATGTGATAGTTTTAAGCTCAAAAATAAATTTTCTCATCAAATTAAACTATCTTTAGCCAAATGGCCAATGGATCATCAACATATTAAGCAAACTTGAAAACATTTGACTCCATATGTTAGTCTTTGCTAAAACTTCCAACCATAATTCTTGGTCCTAAAATTTCCCAATACTTCATGGTTGAAAACCACTGTCTTTGGTGTTTTGTTCTCTCATTTTGATGCAATATGGTTAAAAACCATTTTCCTAGCCAATTACGCTAAGAATTTTTTTTTAAATGATTGGCTAAGATGGCTTGGTTGGATAACCTTATTATTGAGTCAATAGTTTTTATTTTCTTTGATGATTTAGTGATCTTTAGACAATGGAACTTCTAAGTCTTATCCTTAAGCATCCATGTCACCATGAATTCTAATGAATTGCTAAGGTAAAAAAATTGTAATTTACTTTGTAACCTGTGTTTATTTAGTTTCAAATAAACTAAAATCTCTTAAATAAAATAGCTTTTAAATAAAATAGCTTTATTTTAGTATGGCACCAAATAAATTTGCACCTTATTTCCTTGTAGCTGTGATATGGATTTTGCATCCTCCTTTTTTGTGAGATCTCTGTTTCTACTATTATTGCTTCTTGCATTTCCTCCTAAAGATTGGGAAGTGGCACAGGTATTTTCCTTAGCATTTTATGTCACATCCTATTTTTGGAGATATAACGGTCCTAGAACATAGGAAGACATAGGGTCACCCACGTCCATAAAACCCACTTATACATATATAAATATTGCCTAGGATTGTACCAAAATCTCATACATTAACTCAAAAAACTTTTATAAACGAAAAACCTTAAGTTGCGAAAGCTAAAAAAATATACTTTAATACAATCCATAAGGAAATAATAATAAAACTCCAAATAAAGTCACTAGCATAATATTTTAAAATAAAATTCCCATAATAAATCTCGGAGCATCTAAGGACTCAACATAGTATGATATTATTATAACATTGACAAGGAAATTTCCCAAGCGGAGTAGATAACTTGAGTGATTACCTTGCCTCCTCAAAATGCTCACCTAGAATGACACAAGGAAAAAGGGGTGAGATAGATGATCTCAATGAGTAAACAATAGGGCTTATATAATAATACATATCCCTCAGAAAGGGCTCATAGCTCATAACTCATAGTTCATGATTCATAGTTTGCAATTTAGAAAGGTTCACATAAATCACACTTATAACAGCATATAGAGTGAAGGCTGCTGCCATAATCACTCGAACATATAGAGTGAAGGCTATTGCCATAATCACTCGAACACATAGAGTGAAGGCTATTTCCATAATCATTTGAACACATAGCCGATGATTACTCGCATCAGCACGTGGATTTCTGCATAAAAAGGGTTATGGTTACCATAGCTAGAGCTAATGGTAATTACTTATAAAAATAGCATTGAAGAAATGCAATCACATGTGGCACAATAACAATAGATGTTTAGCTTATCAAACAAAAGATAAATAACAATGTAGTTCCAAAAAGGATATAAGTTAGGGTAATAACCACAAAGGTTCTTTATTATAATTAAGTAATCAAAAATGGTTTTGGACCAAATGTCCTTTGGCAACCCAAGCTTACAAAGAAATCATTTAGTCATAATTAAAAGTAGGAAAGAACTTGGATTTCAAGATATCAAAGGTTCACATAACATGATAACTTGTACTTGTAACTTGAACATAATGTTTACTCACCTTGTGGTTCCTTTGCTTCTAGTACTTATAGCCCTCTTGAAGTTCTAATAATCCTTAATCTCTATCATACATTACAATTAGATACTTAGTATTTGATTAACTTCATGCTATCCTATCCCATAACTACCCCATATATATATCACATTCACATACACTTGGAGTTGCACTTAGAAGTGCACTCATCACTTGCACATAACATGTTGACTTTTAAAGTCTTGTATACTTAGCCTTTATAAGCCCACATGAAAAACATATAACAACTCATATCAAGACTTTTCTAAAGTCAAACACAACATATCATGATCAATTCAATTTAATATACTTAACACTTTCCACATATGTCAACTTAACAAGTTACTTATCAAGTATCATGCTTATCTCTTATGACCGATTCATACACTCAATCTCATCATCAATTTAAGATCATTAACTCATTATTAACTTATCACAAAACTTATTTCCCATATCACTTAATCACATAAACATATTAATCACAATATAGGGTTAAGATACCCTAAGTATACCTAATTGTCTCTAGATTTGTCTAGAGTTATTCCTTCAACGAACATGCAATTTAATCATTTGTTATTCATGTACACATGTCAATAATCATTAAAATATATCACATAAAAATTATAGACATTGGAATTAAATTCCAAATGTAGGCTGAATCACCCATTCAAGAACAAATATGAATTTTCTTCATTTTCGCCTTTCTGTTCATTATAGAAATATGCAAACACATGATTTAAACCAAGATTTTTCATGTAATCAAAACAAAAATAATTTTAGAACACTTAATTGCACCAATCGACACCAATATATTTATGCATGCATGAAAATTTTCCAACTTTATGTTTTAGGATGAAAATCATGAATCTTTCTTTTTTCTGGTACTTTCCAGTCATTACAATAATATGTAAACGCATGATTTAAACCATTATTTTCCATCCAAACATAACAAAAATCAATTTAGAATTCTATCATACACAAATTGGCAGCCATACCAATATAAAATCATGGAAGTTTCCAACTTTTAAGTTCTAGGACAAAAACCATAAATTTTCTTATTTTCTGAAACTTTTCGGTCATTACAGTCATATGCAGAAATATGATTTAATTTGATATTTTTCATCTAAACACATCAAAAATCCATTTAGAACATAAACACATAAAAATTCCCTATCCCCGCCGCCGCCCCCCCCCCCCCCCCCCCCCCCCCCCTAATAATGTTTATGCATGAAAATTTCAATTTTGAGTTGTAGGATTCACCTTTGAAGAAATCGCGTAGAAAGGTTGGTGTTTTTAGTACAAAAATTAATTTCTCTTTAAAAAATTCTCCTAAACTGAATTAAATTATAGAAATCAGTAAATACTTAGTTCAAAATACTTTCCTCATGGTTAGTTTCATAGAAATCAAATAATAAATTGAAAGGAGAGAAAAACTTATGAATACGGTCAAGAAATCATAGTGTTTGAAAGTATTTTGTGAATTTCGGTAGAGAGATTATTTTGAGAGAATTTTTCTGCTAAAATAATAAAATAAAATAATGGTGGCTGCTAGAATGAAGGACTAGCCAAATTCTCATAATATATATGTAGCTTTTTAGGCAATTTTCAAGATTACCCTTAATGAGCTAGGTTAGGAGTGTTTTGGTGTAGTAGACTTTTGGGTATTTGGGTTTTTTTTTTTTTTTTTAATTTGTGGGCTGATTATAGGTATTTAAAAATAAAATATTTTTCTTATTATTTTCATTAAAATTTTCCTCAAAACATTTGTTTAAAAATATTTTAAAAATACTTATAAAATAATTTTATGCTTGAAAATCGCTTTGTACATGAAAATTCAATTTAAATGAAATAAATATTTTTATACTTATGCATTTCATATAAATCACTCACTTCACCATAATAATTCATATTATGCATATTAGGGCTAATCTAACATGCCACATACCCTACCATCACATAACACATGAATTTTCATAAAAGCACTCACTTAGTCATAATAGTTTTAAATTCAAGTAAATGGTCATGAAAAGTCCTAGGGTGGGTGTGAGTTGTTACATTTTACCTTAATTTGATTTCATTTAATGAAATTTTACTCTAATGATGCCTTTCAGCACTTGATGCAGTTGCTTAGTGCAAGCACTCATCTTCCTTCTTCTAGTTCTAATTACATCACTTCTGAGGTAAGTAATCAAACTTTGTCTATCTTTATAGCTAACAATCCCTTTTTATAGAGTGATCTCTCTATAGCCTTTTTTATTGATGAGCTTCATCCTCATGTGCTTTTCAAGTAACTTCCCTTCTTATGCACTTGTTGCTCTTTTACCATGATACTTATGAAGTCATTTCTTTTTTTTAAGCTTTAGTTTTGAGGACTTTGTTCCAAAACCTTTGAAACAAGGCCATCTTCTTAGCATTAGACCAAAATCTTTTATAACCCCTGATCTTCCTTATCCTCTTGATGACCCCAATGAGTTACTTTTAGTGAAAAAACTTGAGTCACCCAAGTCTTTAGGAAAAATTAAATCTTGGCCTATGTTTACTAATGAATGGCACCAATGGGTTTCTAAGTTGCTTCCTCACTTTGACATGGCCTCAAAAAAAATTTAAATTTTTTAGTTAGTCTCTTTAAGCTTTTAGCCATTCATAATAGAGCTTGACTGACTCTGTGCAGCCTTGAGGTTTTGGTCCCCTAATCTTAACTCATTCATCTTTCCATTTGGGTCTGCTTCCATCATTTTAAAAGACATCTTCTTTCTCACTGGCCTTCCCATAATAGGCCATGATACTTCTTACCCTATAGATCCCTAAGATCCTACTCTTCCTTAATATCAATCAAGCTCCACCACCTATAGTTCTTACCAAAGTGTTATCAACAAATGGCATAAATCCACTACCAAAGTTATTTTTGTTGAAGAATATATAAAGTTTCTTTGGGTCTTAATTTGTAAGTTCCTTTTTTGTCCAATTTCAAGGAAACCCTCAAGGGATTATCTACCACTTGACAAGTCCTTAACCATAGGAGGGAACATGCCTTAGGGACTATGCTTCTAGCTTCCATTTATCGTGCACTTCACAAATGCACAAGTGGGGACCCCTTTTCTTAAATTGGCGGAGGTTTATAGATTGTTCAAGTTTGGCTATTGGCTTATTTTCCTAAGCTAAGAGAGTCTGAGCCCTCCCAATACTCTTTTAGCTTTGAGCTACAAAATGATAACCACCAGGTACTCACTTGGGTTTCATAAATATATCTCCTTCTTCCATTCTCTCCATACTCGATCTCCTATCCAATTAGATATTTGGTTAACACATTATGATAGTACTCATCACAAACTTAGATGGTTACATTTTATGCTTGATGATCTAACTATCCTAAGGAACTAAATCATCTATGCCTGATCTTTTAATTAACTGCTCGTGTGGGTAGTTCTTTGTCCTTTGCTAATGTTCCTTCAGCTAAGATATATTGTCTTTAGAGCCACCAATTTGGGCTCTCTCAAACCATTCCTTCCTTAGTACATCCTGAGCTTTATTTGCCAACTAAGACTATCACCAAGGATGTTATGATGTAATTGGTAAATAGAGATTATGTTCCTTGCTGTGAAATCTTAGAGCTTCATCCTAAGGAAATATATGCCTTTAAAGGTTAGTGGTCTATAGTGTATAAAGGATCTGTACCTGATTCCCTTCTGCAGATGTTTGATGGTATGTACCTTTACTTTTTTCTTTTATCTTTTTAGTGGCCTTTAAGCCTACTATGTTTCTTCATTAATGTTTATTTTTATTGTCTCAGATATATCTCCTCCACCACCCATTTCAAAACTTAGGAAAAGGTAAAAGGTTTTTGGTGCTTCTCCCGCCATTCATGTCACTCTAGTAAGAAAGGCTTCCAAAGCCCTTAATGCTCCCAAGGGAAGCAAAAACACTAAAGTGTCAAAATCTAACAAAGTCATTAACAAACCAATCACCCTTCCACATGGTTTGAGGAGGTCAAATAGAGTTCCTTTAAAGAGCAAGTTTGTTAATACTTTTACGACAACGATCACATTTTTTAAAGAAAACTCATCATCTGATGGTACTGAAAGCGAAGAGAAATAAGAAGACTAAGATGAAAAAGAAGAAGATTTGGAAAATCTCCCTCATTTCTACTCTTTTATTTTCACTAAAAACCTAGAAACTCTAGTGAGTAGTGATGATACTGATGTGGAAAAAGCTTCTTCTCCTGATGAGCCTGCTATTCTTCCACCATCTAAGGTATATTTCAGTATTGTCATTTCTTTTGCAACCTTATTTATGAGTTTCTAACATTTTTTATGCTTTATGCAGGCCTTCAATCTCCCATCTTCCTATAATGATCCTTTGAGTGGATTGGATTTCTCTTTCCTTACCAAGGCCTCTTCTACTACCAGCTTGGCTCCTTCTCCTTCCTTCGAAGCTTCTATTAAATTTTCTAAGGCCAACCTTAAGCATCTCATGAATTTGGATCTTTTGACACTTAATAAGGATTAATATGTTATGGTTCAGTCTTCTCTTTCAACTTTGCAAGTCGCCGCCGCCTCACCATAATAATCCTCTTTCATTGGTGAAATCCTTTCTGAAGTAAGATCTATGTTTGGCTTAGCAAAGTCTCAAAGTGCTTATATTACTAACCTTACCTATAAGCTATCTTCTTTCTCCACCCAAAAGTCTCATTAAGACTCCTTGACAAGAGAAGCAACAAAGGCAAAGGAAGACTTTGAGTCTCTTTTAGCTTCTTATTAAATGGAGTATGAAGCACTTCAAAAGTTTAAGGCTAAAATTAAAATGCAGGAAGCGCATCTTTTAGAACTTCTCAATGACAGTAAAAGAATTAAAACCCTTTGTGATTCTAAAGCTAATGAAGTTTTTCTTGAAGTTGCAGCTATAAAATTAGAGTTTCCTAGTACTCAATCCTTCAACCAAGAGCTTAATGCTTTGTATGCTACATGAGAGACCTAATGCAAGAGATGGGTTAAACTAAGGTCCTCTCTATTTAACATGTTTGGACTCTAGTTTGTAGGTACTTTTCTTAGACTTAGTCATAATCAATTTGTGATAAAAAGCAAAACTAGAGTATTGAGATGGAGTATTGTATGATAGATATTGTGAATGATGGATTGCTTTACTTTATGAATGACTGTTGTTTAATATAAAGGCAATTGAGCCTTTGCATTGTGAAGTGAAATTTATTGCAGGTTGTGGCTTTAAAAGTGTACCTTGATTAATGAATGAGGCTGAGCCTCCATTTGCATTGCATTTGCATTTGAGAATTGATAGAGGTTGAGCCTCCACTTGATTTGATTGTGACTGTGTGATCTTTTATTAACTTGGTACAGAGAGGCTAAGCCTCTATTCTCATGCAGCTACTTCACCCATCACTCTCACAGACTCACCATAGCCATATTCTTACATCATCAACCATGCATCACACATCATCAACCATGCATCACTCTACATCTGCACAGACTCACTCATAACCATAACATTTATATTTGCACCTTTGCTTATTGTTAATGCTATGTTTATCAATAACATTATGTGATTTAATTAAAATAATAGGAGACATAACCATTAGGAAAGTGTGTCATAAACTTTTTAAAGTGGCTATTAGGCCTACTCTTTTATTATTTGAAATTCAAGTGGCAATACAACCTACTTACATAGAAAAATTAAAATATATATATATGTAAATAGCCATGTGATTGACTTTACAAATAATACTAGGCCACAAAGTATGTATGAAGACTTTAGATACCTAAGGACCAAATCTAATAGCCATGGGATTAGCCTGATGCATCTTCTTTATTCTTTGTCAATCAATTCCCACATTGTGGGAAAATACCTCTTTAAATGCTTCCCATTGATATATTTATTGTGGGGTTCACCTTTCAAGCTAAAGAGCTAGTAAGTATTTCCTTTTAGAACTTTATGGACTTTAAAAGGACCGTTCTAGTTTGTGGACCACTTCCCAAACTCTCTATCTTTAGTCCCTATAGGAAGTATCATTTTCCAACCAAATCCTTTTCCTCAAAGCTCTTACTTTTGACACTCCTATGTAGGATCTGACAATCTTCTTTTTTTGCATAATGAGGTTGTTTAGAGCTTACATTCTTTCTTCATCAAGTTGCTCTAATTCCATTTACATAGCTTCATTACACTCATCAGGCGTTAGTCCATTTTGTCTTGCCACCTTTAGAGATGGAACAACTACCTCCATAGGAATCACAACATCATGACCATAGGTTAATGTAAAAGGACTCACTATTGTAGAACTCCTCTTAGAAATTTTATATGCTCA
The DNA here is from genome assembly GCA_947687605.1 of Reutealis trisperma. NCBI lineage: Eukaryota > Viridiplantae > Streptophyta > Magnoliopsida > Malpighiales > Euphorbiaceae > Reutealis > Reutealis trisperma. The sequence continues at coordinate 116,855 of CANTUT010000820.1, read as the reverse complement.
CAAAGTTTTAGAGAGAATCCTATGCCAATCTCTAGGGTTATCTTCTAGCATTTTCTCTATGATTCCTATAAGTACTTTATTTGAAGCCTCTGCTTGTCCATTGGCTTGTGTATAAAAAGGAGTTGATATGATGAGCTTAATTCTATAGTCCTCAGTGAAATCCTTCACATCCTCCCTAATAAACATAGTGCCTTAATCTATGGTAATTGATTTAGGTATACCAAACTTGCGTATAATATGCTCCTTAATGAAACAATTCACATCTTTTTTCTCCACCTTCTTTATAGGAATAGCCTCCACCCATTTTATGAAATAGTCAGTAGCTACAATAATGAAGTATGACCCTTAAAAGAAGTTAGATGGATCTTCCTTATTAGATTAATGGCCCACCCTCTAAATTGCCATGGTTTTATAATTGAATGGAGCTCCACAGCTAGTACCCTCTAAAGACTTCCATATTTCTAACATTATTGACACCCTTTAGCATAATTAATACAATCTTTTAGGATTAATAGCCAATAATAGCCATGTCTCCTATTTAACAACCTTATCTTGATTTCGGCTTGATGTGCTCCACAAACACCTTCATGTACTTGTTTTATCACTTCCATGCATCTGGGAGTCCAAGGCACCTTAGTAACAATCCATCAAAACATTTCTTGTACAATTCACCTTCCCAAAGTGCAAAATTTTAGGCCCTCATCTTTATTTTGAATGGAGTCCTTCTCCTAAGACAATCCAAATATTTCACTAATTCATTCCTCCAATCATCTTTCATATTGATCCTTACATTTAAAGAATCAATAGTAATACCCCTCTCTATGATTGAAGGATGCCTTCTTTTTTGAATCAAAATCATTTTACATGTTAATTCTTAGCTCATTTTGATTCTAGAAGCAATTTGGGCCAATTCATCAACTTCCCAATTTACCTCTCTAGGGATAAGTGAAAAGGATACTTCCTTGAATGAATTAATTATTTGGATAGCTGTAGTATAATAAAGAGTTAATAACAAACTATTACATTTATATTCTACCTATAATTGTCTTAGAATAGGTTGTGAATCACCAATTACCAGGATCTCCTTAGCTCCTAATTCTTATTGGATCTCTAGGCCAATTACCAATATCTCATATTCAGCTTGATTATTTGTGCATTCAAAATTTGATTTGAATGACAAAGTTGTTTTTGCTCCAGTAGGCGAAGTGATCTCCACCCCTGCTCCAACTGAATCTTCAATTTAGATCCATCAAACCTTAGTATCCAAGGTTTAGTCTGAATCTCATAGATCTATAACTCTGAACCTTTTGTCTCCTAGACTTTTAGTAATGGATGGTCTGCTAAGAAATCTGCTAACACTTGCCTTTTCAAAGATTTTTTAGGAAAATAAATCAATGTGAATTCATTTAGAGCTAGGGACCATTTACCAATTCTCCTTACTATCAAAGGCCTATTCAACATATACTTCATAAGTTCAGTTTGGGACAATGCATAGACTTTGGACTTAATTAGGTAATGTCTCAACTTAGGACAAGTAAAGTAAAGTGCTAGACACAACTTTTCAATTAGGGACTATTCAATTTCTATAGGTAGCAGAATCCTATTTAGATAGTATATAGCTTATTCATGACCTCCATGGTTATTCTAAGCTAAAAGGTGACTAATGGATTCATTCGTGGCCGAAATGTATAGCTTAAGAGAGACTCCTTCCCTTAGAGGCAACAACATAGGTCGCTTAGATAAGTAGTCTTTAATCTGATTAAATGATTTCTAATGTCTCTCCTCCCATGTGAATTCCTCCAATTAAAAATAATTTAATTTTACCTGCTAAATTAGAAATAAATCTTCTCAAATAATTTACTTGACCTAAAAACCTCTGAAGCTCTTTCGTATTTTAGGAGCTTTAGCTTCAATTACTGCTTTGCCTTATTCTTGTCCACTTCTAGGCCCCTTTGATGTATTAAGAATCTCAAAAAATTCCCTACTTGGACTCTAAAGGAACACTTCAGTGGATTAAGTTTCAAGCTATGTTTTCTCATTCTTTGAAAACTCCTTCTCAAATGTTTCATATAGTCCCCGACCATCCTTGATTTTACCACAATATCATCAATATAAATTTCCATGTGATGGCTATTATGTCATGAAATTAGCATTCATTGCCCTTTGGTAGGTGGCCCCCTGCATTTTTAAACCAAAGGGCATGACAAGCAATTCAAAGGTTCCTATAGCCCCAGGACACCTAAAAGGCAATTTTATACACATCATCTTCAACAATCATTATTTGCTTGTATCCTGAAAATCCATCCATGAATAAAAGGAGTTCATTCTTAGCTGTGACATCTACAAACATATTGGCAATGGGCATGACATATTTGTCCTTTGGTGTTGCAGCATATAAGTCCCTAAAATAATATTGGGATTTCCATTAACAAGTGACTTAGTTAATTGGCGGGATATATTAGTGCCAATGTCAATTTGGAATTAGGGTAAAGTACAAAGCTCTCTTTGTCTGTCAAAAGGGAAAATTAAATAGGGTAAAAAAAAAGAATTTCTTTGAGACACAGTAAAATGGTGGACCAACATTGCTTGTTAGGGACAAAATATCCAGGTATAGACAACTTTCTTTCTCTTATAGATTCCTACGATTATTGTATGGTTGTAATTTTTATTGTTTACTATTAGCAATTGGTTAGGTAAATGTTTGTTGGTTCCAAATTTAATTCTAGGGATGAGAATTCAGATTGAATTATTACAACTTGAAGCCATATAAAAATTTTAGCATAAACAAAAGAAAGAAAATCACAAAACTTTAAATGTTTTGCTACAAGTGAACGAGATGTTATTTTTAATGCCTGAAGTAACTTTAAATATTTAATCAAACTGAAGTTGCATGAACTTTGTCTAACATGTGTCATTAACATTGTGAAAATTAACATGTGTTTTGTGACATTATAATAGATGGGTTGTTTAGCCTAAGGGTACATTACAATGGTACCAAGGGAGATATGGAGTATCTGAATAGGGAGGTGCACTACATCTAGAATTTGCATCTAGATGTTTGATACCATTAAAGTTGATAAAATTCTATTTGATATTAGGATGCATGGCAATCTTAGGCATTGGTAGAGGATGCCTAATAAAGGGTATAAGCATGGTATAAAATTAATTGGTGGTAATGCAGATACATATGTATTGGCTCTATGTGCATTTGATGCAGGTGACATTGATTTTTTTGTGGAGCATTTATTGATTATCAAGTGTAAGAAATTGAAAGAACACCAGTAAAAAAGGGTGTAATTATTAAAGAAATAATTGAAGATGAAGATGCTAATAATGATATAATGCTTCCTATTAGAACAAGATCTAAATAATGCAGAAGGAGAAGTGAACAATTGAAGTTGCTTCCAATTGAACCAAGCAGTGGCTTTTCAACTGCTATTGATATAACTTTAGAATTTCTGAATGACATTAATAATTTCTTTGAACATGGAGCAAATGTGGAACAAAATTAGAGTGATATTAGACTAAATGATGCAAATGCAAGTGCTTTTGAATATGATTTTCCTGCTATAGATATTCAAGCTACTAATGAGCAAACTACAAATGATCAAGCTGCTAATGATTGAAATACAAATGATGTAGAGGTTGATCTTAATTTCCATGATCCTGACTATGACTTGATTGATGGTGATGAAGACCTAGCTGATGTATTGAATGAAGTTGTTAGTCTTAAAGCAAACAATGTCAATGTACCAAGTAGTTAAGCAAGGCAAAAGGACAAGCCTAGGCGAATAGCAGAATCTGTGCAAGCACTAACTGATAATGGAGCAGATGATGAGGTGTTAGATCAAAATTCAAATTATGCAGAAATGATAAGCTGCATACTAAATCCAAATCTAAGAGTGAAGATAATCCTAGGTTTCCTGAGTTTATGGCATCCAGAGATATGGAAGATCCTTATTTTCAAATGAGCATACCGTTTAAGGATAGGCTTAAGGTTAAGGAAGCAAATCAGAATCATGGAATTAAAAATAGATTTTAGGTTTGTTTCCTAAGAATGACAAAATAAGAGTTGAAGGAAAATGCAAGAATGAAAATCATAAATGGAGAATTTATGAATCACCAGCCAATAATAAAGATCCTAATGACAATACTTTTCAAATTAAGGTGGCTCATCTGACACACACATGGCAAAGTGTACAGTGACTTCCACATGACTGCTAAGTGGTTGGCATCTCATTATATAAATGAGTTTAGTGATAGTCCTAATTGGCTTTTGACTTCTTTTATGGCAAGGGTGCAAAAGGAAACAAGATTTTCAATATGAAGGATAGAGGCTTAAAGGGATAAAGATCTTGTATTGAATAAGATAAATGGGAATGAAGCAGAGCAATATGCAAAATTGCATGATTACAAACTTGAATTACTTAGATCGAATCCAAGCTTAATTGTTGAATTCAAAGAAGAAAAAGGTGTGCTTAATGGCATGTACATATGCCTAGTAGTCCTGAGAGAAGGATTTAAGGAAGCTTGTAGGCCTCTAGTTTGTTTGCATGGTTGTTGGCTAAAAGGCACGTATGGTTGCTAATTACTAGCCGTAGTAGGGATTAATCCCAATGACTTCATTTACCCTATTGCTTAGGCAATGGTGATGAAAGAAAATAAGGATTATTAGGAATGGTTTTTAACTAAACTAAGAGGTGATCTACAGATATACAACTCACATCATTGGACCTTCATTTGATAAACAGAAGGTAAGTTCCATTTGATTTAATCCATTATTTATGTTTTAATTCAGTTGATTTATATTTTCCATCTTGACTTATTTTCTTGTGTAGGGATTGGTGAGTGTTGTAAAAGAGATGTTCCCCCATTCCCAAAATCAAGAATATTTATTAACAAGGATGCTCAGGCCAAGAATTCTCACCTAAAGAGTTTACTTAGAAAGAAAAGATAAAACACAACCATTAACCCAAAATTTATCAATCATAACCAAATAAATTGCCAAAAATACCAAATATAATTAAGCCCAATGGGAATCAATAGGATTTTAAAATACTTAAGTACAAACGGGTTAATTAAATTATTAGTATTATTTATTTTTTCTTTCTTTTATATTTTTTCTCTTTTTCTTTGTGAGTATATTTTACACTCCATCTCACTTTTTGCAAGTGCATTTTATGCTCTCTCTTGCAATTTTTTTTTTAAACTAATTAACTAATCTCCTTTTTACTATTAATTCTCCTATATCATACCCAAAAAAAAAAAAAATCTTTTGGTGCTCTTTAGCTATTTATACTTAATTATGAAAGGTAAATTATTGGTTAGCTAATGTGTTCAAAATTTCTAAACAAACATAACCTAAATGTGAGAGTTCTTAAACTAATCATCTATTTTAGTAAACCTTCCTAATTTAAGGAATTAATAAAAGAGAGCACATTTTATAGTTTAAAATCCATTTCAATGATGTCCAATGTTCAAGCTACAATTGAGAATAAATATGTTACCCACCAATCAAACATTAATAATAACCCAACAAAGACACTCATAAAAAGATAAGATAATCACAACCACAACATAATAAAACACCTAATAACACACCCTCTGTACAATTGAATACCACATTATCCCCAATGTGATTCCCACAATGCAAAAATACTGAAAATTTGCAATATGTGCAAAAATAAACAAAAGAAAGGTTAAGAGGCTTCCCTTGCTAACTTAGAGTTTATGGTGGAGGGGATGGGATTTCTAGACCAGATTGATCAAAAAATTTGGAGATCTTGCACCTTAGATAGGATTGCTCCTTTTCTACATGTTGAAGTCATGAATCCATTCATTTAATTATGTGCTTACTTTCTTGTTGTGCATATCAAAAACATCCAACCGTTGTAATTCTTGCTTCTAACTGGCCTCTTCTTATTCTTTCTCTTCTTTTTCCTCTTTTTCACTTTCCTCATCATCATTAGCATTGGTTGAGGAAGTAGTAGGAATACTTAATTACGCACCATGCCTTACATGTTGACACTTTCAGGTAGTGAGGTCTTTCAAAGTCATATCAATATCAATAACCTCTAATCAAATTAAAGCATTAATGGTGAAACTTTCTCCCTTCAATTCCTCTATAATTGGGCTATTATCATTAAGAAATTTTAAGTACAAAGCAAGTCCAATTACAATATGGCCCATTGCAATGGTGGCCTTAGGATGAGTCACAATATAGATCAAAATTTGAAAAATGTAGTATGTGCTGGAAATTTTGTGATTTGTGTGTAAACATCACAACATGAACAAATCCTTAGTAGACACCTTGTCACTCTCTAATTTGCCAAAAATAGCACGACACATAAGCTTATGCAAAATTAACTATGGTCTTTAATTAACCCATTAGATGCATTGTGATTATCAAATTTGTCCAAACCACATAATTTCTTCTAGAATTTATTAACATCAAAATTTTTGGCAAAATTAGTACTACCTGATTTTGGAAGTCCAAAAGTCCTGAACATAATATCATAATCAATTTTATACTCTTTTCCCAACATCCTACATTCTAAAATTTTATATCTTGAAATTGAATATTTCAAAGTAGTGAAAAATTCATGAGTTAGTTCTATAAAAGTAGGATGTTTCATGTCTATAAACTTTCCCCAATCAAGTTTAACACATAATTATTCTAATTTTTCCTTCAATTTAATTATTTCTAAGGCATGGTCAAAGGTGTATAGAATATTTGGTTAAGGAAACATACTTCTTACCTTTTTCTTTACTAAATATGAGACAAGGAGCACCAAATTTGTAGGTAAGATCACTTACTTCACTCTTTTCCATTCTTGCTTTACCCTTCCTTGAGGTAGCCTTCTTAGCCACACTTTTGACCCTTGAAGCCATGAATTTCTTGAGTATTTGAAGGAATTTGGGGGTGGGTTAATGATTAGGAGAAGAAATTTGGGAAATTATAGAGAGATTTTAGAGTTTAAGGGTTAGGGTTTTGAAAAAGGGTAGAAAAAGAGAGACAGAAATTTGAAAGGAAAAAGAAGTAGAATGAAGGAGAGGAGCTACTCATGTGATGTCTTAATAGAGACCTTTTTTTTAGGTTTATACAGTCGTTGCGCCCGCGATGAACTGTGTGCTCGTGACAAAACTAGGTGCAGCCCACTATTGTGCCTTCAACAGATGGTGCAACCATGATGCAACTAGGTCCTTCCAACACACTAGTTCGTTGTACATGTGACATTAGTTGCATCTTTGATGCTGGGCACTTCTTCCAATTGAGTTTTAATTTACTAAACCTACTAAGAAACATAAAGACAACTAAAACAAACCATGAAATAAGAGTGAGGAGTCAAAAATTAATACCAATTAGTAGCAAAAACCTTTAACTAAAAGTAATAAAAATAAAAAAAATCCAAAAAAAGAAATAACAAAATATAACTTAGGTTGCCTCCCAAGAAGTGCTTCTTTAACATCATGCTAGCTAGACATTAAGGATATGGTCTTCAACAAAGTTCAACAAGGGAGATTGACTCCCTTGCTTGATTCATTGATTCCCTTGCTCGAGTCATAAGGCCACTATAATAAAGTTTGCATCTATGCCCATTGACCTTGAAGGTTTTTCTTTTTGAATTCTTAAGCTCTAAAGCACTATGGGGAAAGACTAGAACCACTTTGAATGGTCCACTCCACCTTGATTTCAATTTACCTGTAAAATATTTTAGTCTTTAATTGAATAATAGGACTGAATCTCCTTCCTTGAAGTCTTTTTTGAGCATATGAGCATTATGCTATCTCTTAGTCTTCTCTTTGTAAATCTTGGCATTCTCATATGCTAAGTGTCGAATCTCCTCTAACTCATTTAAGTCCAATAGCTTTTTTCTCCAATAGCCTTTAAATCAAAATTTAGCAATTTTATTGCCTAATAAGCTTGATGCTCTAACTCTACTGGTAGGTGACATGCTTTACCATAAACTAAACTATATGGTGACATACCAATAGATGTTTTGCAAGCCATTCTATAAGCACATAGAGCATTTTCAAGCTTGACTACCCAATCTTTCTAGGATTCATTGCCTATCTTCTCAAAGATTCTCTTTAATTCTCTATTGGACACTTCCACTTGGCCACTAGTTTAAGGATGATAGGCTGTAACAACCCTATAATGGACCCTATATTTCTTGAGTAGAGACTCAAAATTTTGGTTACAAAAGTGAGTGCCTCCATTATTGATTATAGCTCTTGGAACCCCCCAAACCTTGAAAAGAGCTTCTTTAGGAACTTGATCACCACCTTTGTATTTTTTCCCATAAGAGGAAAGGAATAGACCCATGAAATCAAGTCCCATACATCAAACAATTCCACTTTATGAATATAAATGAGTGGCATCTCTTTCCACTTTGATAGATTTCTAGCTCTTTAGCACTGATCACAATAGGCAATGAAGTTTTTGGTGTCTTGAAATAGAATGGGCCAAAAGAATCCACTCTTTAGAATTCAGGCAACTGTTTTTATGGCCTTAAAATGTCCCGCATAAGCTGAACTATAGCAATGATTTAGCACCTCTAACATCTCTTCCTCTGGCATACACCTTCTAATCAAACCATCCCCATAAATTTTATAAAGGAAAGGCTCTTCCTATAAGTAGTGATTAGCTTCAAATAAGAACCTCTTCTTTTATTAATAAGACATATCTGAGCTTATAATGCCACAAACTAAGTAATTTACCACATCTGCATATCGAGAAGTACTTATTTGTTTAGTGAGCATGAGTGATTCACCAGGAAATAGCTCATTGATGCCTTACTCATCCTTATACTTGTGCTAAATTCCTTCATATTGAGACAAATGATCTGCTACTAGATATTTTGATCCTTTCTTATCTCTTATCTCAATATCAAACTCGTAAAGAAGTAAAACCCATCAAATGAGTCAAGGCTTGGCATCTTTCTTAGCAAAAAGTTATCTCAAAGCTACATGATCGGTGAAGACAATCACCTTTGAGCCAAGAAGATATGACCAGAATTTGTCAATTGCAAACATCACAGCCAATATTTCTTCCTTAGTGGTTAAGTTGTTGACTTGAGCTCTGCTAATAAATTACATGGAGATTGCTTCATAATGAATTTATCTTGCTTGCATAATAAATTACATGGAGCTTCTTGTCCTTTCGCTATCCTAGGACACAATCCAAAGCTTGATCACTTATAACACACATGATTTTAAAAGGAAGAGACCAATCAAGAGGAGAGATAATTGGAGCTAACACTAAAACTTCTTTTAACCTATTAAAAGCACACAAACAATGATCATCATAATTGAAAGGAACATATTTAATCAATAAGTTAATTACAGATTTAGCAATCAAAGAAAAATCTTTGATAAATCGCCTGTAAAACCCCGTATGACCCAAGAAAGCTCAAACTCCTTTCACTGAAGTTAGGAAAGGCAATTTTTCTATTACTTTAGTTTTCACTTATGAACCCTTAATTTTGCATTCTCATCATCCAAACATAGCCTTAGCACTTGTTGAGTTTAACGCGCTACGCAGAGCTGTTATGATGGTCCCGTTAACTGGTTAGCGGGCAACTACCCCTGAAAGAAATTTTTTTAACCTTCAATTACATTGCTACCAGACATCCAAATTTTCTAAACTCCATACCAGCCAATCTCTAAAAAGAAAAAGCGCCATGTCAACTGTTGCCGGGGCAACCGATGGCACCACCCAAAACTCCGGTGGTATGGGCCCCACTGCCCGCATGCAATCTCCAAAATACCCCCATCTGATTTTTAAGCTTTTTTTTAGCTCTACCCTTTTGGTCTTTTCACTTTTCCACTTCCTAAACTACCCTCACCTACTTTTTCTATGAATACTCCTCTCCACTTCTCATTTCTCTACACCTCCAAAGTTGATATAGATGGTTATCTATCAACTTTTCTTCTTCTTCTCCCTCCAATCACTCTCTAATTAATTAATTAATTACCTCACCCTAATCAAGTTAATTAATCTTTTTAATTAACTAAAACTCTTTTTTTAATTAATCACTCAATTAATTAATTAATCTTTTTAATTAATTAATCACTCTTTTTTCAAAAATACTCAATTAATTAATCTTTTTAATTAATTAATTAATCACTTTTTTCAAAAATCAAATTAATCCTTTTTCTCAACCCACCTTTCATCCAAATTAATTAATTAATCTTTTTAATTAATTAATTCATCCACCATTTTTATCATATTAATTAGTTAATTAATCATTTTAATTAATTAATTAATCTTCGAATCCATCTAATCACCTAGTCCCGATAAAACGAAACTTCAGTCCGGTAAAATATCTGCCTGCCAAAAGCAAAGGTATCGGCCTTTTCCCTCACTCTCAAAACACCTAAACCAAAATCAATTTGATCAACTTCTAAACCCCTCCACTTAATCGTAGAATGAACTATGTGGGTTTTGATCCCCATTCGATGGGGTACGTAGGCACGTTTGGAATCTAAATCAAAATCCCAATCATTCTCCTTTCCCCTTTTTAATTAATTTGTGGATTTTTAATTTGCTCCTTGCACTCATACCATACTCATGCATTAATAGTCATATAACATTTGTCATTCATGAAATTAATTTTTAAAGTCAAATTAAATTTAAGAGCCAAATTTTGATTATTTAAAACCAAAAACCTAGTCCCCGAACTCAACTTGGTTTGAGGCTAGTGATTTTATCCATAGGCAAATCAAAGTAAAAAATTAATGAATTAGACTCAAATTGGGTTTTTCCTTAATTTTCCCATTTAAAAATAAATTAGGGTAGCGACTCCTAAAATCATTTTCAAAATCAACCAATCCGAACCCGAGAGTTCCATCGTGAGTGTAAACCTAAATGAGCATATCGGTTTCCTTTAGCAGACCGAGCTGGTGCTGAAGCTAGGCCTCACATCGCTCTATTAACCTCCAAACCTTTGCTTGAAATTTTATGCCCCAACATTATCCCTTCATCCACCATGAAGTGACACTTCTCCTAATTCAGCACTAAATTTGTGATTTCACACCTTTTGAGCACCTAATCTAGATTAGCAAGACATTGATCAAAGGATTCCCCAAACATGGAAGAATCATCCATGAAGACCTCTATAATATCCTCAATTCACAATGCGGTAGGAGGAATGTCACCATGGTAGCCCTAGAGCCTCGCGAGAGCAGCAATAAGCCTCTAGTGCCTCGCTAGTAAGCCCAACACCTCGCAGGAGCAGCAACACATTTCCAGCGCTTTGCCAGAAAGCCCAGCGCTACTCTACTATGTTGTGCCTGCTACCATTTCTTCCCCAGCGTCTCACTAAGAGCTACAGCTCGACGCAGCAACAAGCAGCCTGCTGCCTGCCCATCCCAGCAAGTCTCCTAGCATTGGCCGAAGCCCTTCAGCACCATGCAGTAGAAAGCCCTCTACTACTTGCTTGTCCCAGCGCCTAGTTGCCAATTCCAGCGCCAACTACATGACCTTTGAGCAAATATTGAAGATTTTCTGAGATTTTCAAGGATTTTCAATCCTAAATTATTTGAGGAAAATAGAAACTAAATAAAAAGTTTTGTTGTTATAAATAGGGCATTTGGAGGAAGAAAAGGATCCAAATTTTTAGGAGGATAGTATTTTTTTTCTTCCAGTTTTCTGTGTTCTTAATTTTAGTTTTGAGATTTCTATACTAGATTAGAATTTTGTTCTTGGGAATTCCTTTATGAAAATTCAAGAGATTGAATCGGATAAAACAGATTGATTAGCCTGGTCTAATTCTTATTTATAATTCTTTTGGATTATTGAATTTATAGAATTGATTTGATGAATTCTTTTGATTATAATAAGATTATGATGATTTCTTTATTTCCCATGAACTAATTTCATTCTTGTCTAGGGTTTGTATTATGTGTTCATGATATGGAATTGAATATAACCTCATTTAATTATTTTTATCATCCTTTATTGAATTGATTAATTGTTCTTGAATAATTGCTTAGCTACCAATTGTTCGACTTAGGTTTTGAATGAAGGAACGAGAGTTGAAGTTCAATTCCAAATTTCATTCTTTTAAGAACTAAAAATGAATTAGAAATATAAGTTTTAAGATTAGGATATAATTTTTGATATATGATTTGATATAATGATTTCTATGAATGCGATTACTAATAGATTGACTTTTATTCTTTGAATTGTTAGAAACTAAGGCTTGAGAATAATCAGTTGGGTATATTCATGATCATATATGATTGATAAACTAAATACAAACCCTAGGCATCCTTCATTCATTACATTTAAACCTATTGCATTTTAATTCACATTTATTTTTAGTTTCCTACTTTGCAATTGTTTCTTTTCAAATCATTAAAATTCTTTTAATTTAAGTTACTTTGAATCGAGACAAATATTTCCATTTGCAATTCCTTGAGAGATACGACCTTAGGTGCTTCTGATATACTACAATTGCCCTGTATACTTGCGGGTCGCTTTTTGGACAGTTTATCTTGAGGCGAACAATTTTGGTGCCATTGCTGGGGAATTGCAAAGCGAATTTGTTTATTTCACTGTAATTATTTTTGTTTCTAGTTTTTATTTATATTTATTTTTTGAGATTTTTATGCAAGGGAGAAGATCTTTGGAAGAAGAACTTGCCCCTTTTATTGATAACGTTCACAAGTTAGGTGGAGAATGAAGAAGACTGGAGCTAAACGAGGACCAAGTTGATCCAATAGATCCTGAGAATCTAAGGATAGAAGACTAAGAGGAACAGCCACGCATCATGGCACAAGAAAGAAGGCCTATGAATGATTATGCTAGGCCAATCATAGGCACCGCAACATCTTGCATTAGACTTAATACAGCTGCTAGAAATTATAAATTGAAGAACATCCTTACAACATGCTTCCATCCTTTTATAAAGTGCCAAATAAAGATCCCCTCAATTTCATTAGGGAATTCCAATCCACCATATAGACCTTTCCTTTACAAAGTCTAACTGAATATCAGTTGAGGATGAGATGCTTTCCTTACACCTTGAAGGACAAAGCTAAATCTTGGTTCATGACACTTACTCCCGATTCATTGACCACTTAGGAGGAGGTGTAAAATAAATTCATGGGGAAGTTCTACTCTCACCAAAAGACAACCGATTTGACATCGAAGATTGCAACCTTCACACAAATGGAAGGAGAACCTTTTCATGAGGCACGGGAAAGGTTCAAGATGTTGCAAATTTAGTGCCCCCATCATCACTATCCACTGCAATTGCTCAATTAGTTCTTTTATGATAGGCTCACATTCCAAAGCCAAAGCATAATAGATAATGTAACTGGAGGGGCAATGGGAGAGGTCACCGCTGAGAAAACTTATGACCTTTTTAAGATGCTTAGTGCTAATTATCAATAGAAAAGCAAGGGGAAGAAGAGTGGGAGTTCAAGAAGGAGCTCCTGGTAAGGATGTGGCTATGCAAATAGCCGAACTCACTCGACAAATCAAAAACTTTTATCCATGAAGGGAAACACACTAGCATAATGACAAGAGGTATATGGAGTTTGTGGCATTTTTGGTCATAGTGCTAATATTTGCCCCTCTAGTTTTGATGTTTATGCAAATGAACTAGAGCAAGCACAAGCTTTGGATGGTTTCCAACCTAGGTCAAAGAATGACCCTTACTCTAGTACTTACAACCAAGGTTGGAGAAACCATCCAAATTTTTCTTAGAGAAACAACAACCAGCAATAGCAACAACCTCAGTTTCAAATGATGCAAAAAGGCCAACCATTCCAAGGAAATCATTAAACCTATAATAGTAAATGAAGCCATCTTTGGAGGATAGCTTAAATGCTTTCATTCAAGCTAGCACTAAAAATCAAGAGGCTAACAATAGGATGTTTGATTCAATGGAAGCTTCAGTCAAAAAGGTGGAGACTCAAGCTGGGCAAATTGCAAGTCATATGCAATCACACCAACAAGGGAAACTCCCTAGTCAACCAGAGCAAGCTAAGGCCATCACGGTCCTTAGAAGTGGTAAGATCATTAATAATGCTATTGGTACTAATCTTGATAATGTTGGTGATGATCATGTTGAGCTAAAGAGGGAAAAGAGCAGCAATGAGCCTATTAGAATTCCAGAGGAACAAGAGAAAGTGAAGGAGACCTCATCTCCTTCAAAGGTGCACAAGGCGGATGATCCATAAAGACCGCCTATTCCATTTTCGAGTCATCTCAAGAATGGTAAGTAATATAAGCAATTTGATGAATTGTTCAAAATGCTATCCAAGGTAAGTGTTAATTTGCCTTTGCTTGATGTGATAAAAAATGTGCATTCTTATGCAAAATTTTTCAAAGAGTTGAATTCCAAGAAAATGAGGTTGGAAATGAAAGAAAAAGTTGTTGTGTCTGAGGTAACTAATGCTGTACTCCAACATAAATTACCTCCTAAAGCTAAAGATCCTGGTAGTTTTATGATTGATATTAGTATAGGCAATGGTAAGAAGGCTAAAGGTATGTTAGATTTAAGTGTAAGTATTAATTTGATGCCCTATGCCTTGTTTATGCAATTAAATTTAAGAGAATTGACACCCACTAAAATGTGTTTGCAACTAGTTGATACGTCTTTAAGATTTCCTAGGGGAATTATAAAAGATGTGCTAGTGCAAGTTGGAGGGTTGAATGTACTTGTTGATTTTATGGTATTGGACATGGGTGATGAGTTGTCAAATAGGTCAAAATTACATATTTTGTTAGGAAGACCTTTCATGGCAACAGCAAATACTTTAATTGATGTTAAGAATGGAAAGCTAACCATGACTGTTTTGGGTCAAACTGTTGAGTTTTCTATTTTTAACAATCTTACTATTATGACCACATCATTATATGAAGAGTGCTCATTTGTTGATTGCATAGACACTGTTGTTCAATAAGTTTTCTTGCAGGATGCTTTTGAGGATAAACTGGAAATCGTCCTTACACTTAAAAAAGAAGCTAAAATCTATTTTCCAAAAGTAGTGAGTAACGTTGAATGCTTAGATAAAGTGGAAGTAGAGAAGTTAAGAGAGGAGAAGATTGTTGAGCTTCCATTGATCCAAAATAGGGAGAAAGAACTCTCACCAACCTTAGAATTTAAAGAGTTGCCTAAGCACCTAAAGTACGTATTTATAAGTGAGGGAGAGAATTCACCTATAAGTATTTCAGCTTTGTTGAGTGAAAGGGAAGAGGAGAGATTAGTGAGTGAGCTAAAAAGGTTGAAAAAGGCAATAGGTTGGGGGTAAAGTGACATCAAGGGAATTAGCCCCTCTATGTGCATGCATAGAATCATTTTAGAAGAGGATGCTAAACCTAAGAGGGAGATACAGAGAAGGTTAAACCCCAATATGAGTGAGGTAGTGAAAAAGGGAAATGCTAAAATTGCTTGCTGAGGGAGCGTTGGGAAGCCTTGGCGCCAGTAGCAGCGGCCACTGCATCTAGCTTGAAGGCATTTTATGAAGGGCATTTTTGGGATTTCAGACACCATCACTTCCATTTGAGCTTACAGCTCACAAATTCTATTCATTCTCTCACAAATTTCCCGTTCAATACCTCTACCCTTGAACCCTATTTTTTTTTTTTTTCCTCACAAGCCCATCCTAATTCATTTTCCTCTTCAAATTTCTTTAACAAGATCCCTACCTCTCCTCCCCAACTCCCAATTTCTCACTTCAATTCTACTAATTATGCTAATCATGTCTAAGAGAGTTAAGAGCATGGGCAAGAAAAGTTCCAAGATTAAAGGCAAAGGACGAAAGGAGGTGGAGGATTTGAGAGAGGATTATGGAGCTCCATTTCGAATTCTCACAAAAGTGGAAGGAGAAAGGTATGAAGCTCTCTCTTGCACTAATCGTGTTTTTAAACCTTGTCAGTACCTTGATTTTAGTGATTTGAAAACTTTGGGTTTTGATGGTGAGATTGAAAGATTGAGTGCAATTTTGGTTTGGGAAGAGTTATTAAGATTGATTATGATGTATACCCTAAGATTGCACTTGAATTTTTTACCTCATATTGTCCAATGTGTGATGATGAAATTTATTTTAGAATCCATGATAAGGAATATAGACTTGGGCATGAAAATCAGAGAGTAATAATGTCTCGCATAAGGAATTATGTGTTTTATAGTGCTTGGCCAATGAGAGAAAGATTGACACAGCTTCTTTGTTGCATCACACAATGATGGATATGATCACTCACAAAAGGTATAATTTGAATATGGGCCACATTGTTTCCATAATAGTGCTTTCCTATGATCTTCTTGATTCCAATTCTGAAGAACTACATCCACTATCAACATGGAATTTCACTATGGAGTACTAGATTCAATCCGAGGTGGTTATTGCGGAACGCTGTTTGAGGGCACCAAAAACTTCAAAGTGTTAGAGGGATCACCGGCTCAAGAACCCACCACCATATTTGCTTTATAGAATATCTTCTTCAAGTAATCCTAAAAGTGAGCGCACTGCTGAGATAGCTCCTCCTGCTATAGAGCCAACAAGTGAGGTAGCTGGGTGGCAATTGGTCTTGTGCAAACTTGACTCGATGGAAGAGCAAAACCGGGCCTGGATGGCTGAGATACACCAAAGGTTTGACAAGGTAGAGCAAGAAAAAAAATATCATCGGCATATGTTTGCTCAGTTCTGTTAACAATCTGGTATTGTATCAGAATCACCCCCTTCTTCGCCATTAGCGGCGGATGAATAAGGTAAGCTTTCTCTCTTGGCTGTCAATTTGTAATTTGTAATTTTTGGTTTTTAATTTTAAAATATGATTATTTGCATGCATTTCCACATTGAGGGCAATGTGGAGTTTAAGTGTAGGGGGAGTAATTTCTTTGTTTCATTATTAATTTGTATACTGTTTTGCATATTGTCAGTAAATCCCTTTGTTTTGTCCTCTTTTATTGAAGTTTTCTTGATTGCTTACTTAGTTTGGCACAAGGTGTTAATTTTGGAATTGAAATTTAAGTGTGGCCAATGATATAATAAAATTATGTTTGAATTAGATTATATTCAATTACTTTAGATATTAAATTCTTTTTACCCTTAATCATTGCTTTGAAACTGAGTTGATATTTTTTTAAAAAAAAATTTGCTTGAATTATTTTAAGAGGTTTTTGTATGCTACACTTAGAGAGGGCTTATGCAACATGTTATCATTGAGTAATTTTGCCCACTTTAGAACATGCTAGCCAATTAGTCAAAGCGAAATTTTAAGTCCACTTAGGGAAGAAAGAAATGATTAAGGCATTTCTTTGTTTTAACCAAATCCTTATAACCACTTGTTTTAAATGTTTACTCCTAGTTCACCCTTTTGAACCAAATAAATGCATTAACATGCATATTTTGAACTTGAGTTTCTTTGTTTAATTAAACCACATTGTCACTACCCTTGTGTTTTCTTTGAATAATGATGCAAAGTTGGTGAAGATAGTAACCTCTTTAAAAAAATTATTTACAACTGAGTAGAGTGATGGAAAATTAATAAAATTGTTTACAACTGAGTAGAGTGATGGAAAATTAATAGAACTCTTGCACAAATATAAGTGTAGGGGAAATAAATAAATAAATAAGAGGAGAGAGAAAATTAAAATACAATAAAATAGAATAAGTATTTCCCTCTTAGAAAGTCTGAAGTTTAAAATGCTTATTACTCCGTTGTTAAAAAGGAAGAGTGCCTACTATTGAGGTTCATTTGTGTTTTATTTGGCATCATTTTCAAAGAAAATTTTTGTTCATGTTAACTTGTTTCTTAGTTAGCCTGTTACCCTTTAAACCCCATTACAACCTTAATAAAGACCTTTTGATTTTTTTTTAACCTTTGTAGACTCCATTAGTAGAGATGAAATTGGTTAGTGTGCTTATGAGGCGGATGAACATGCTTGGATATGAATCCTTTGAATAGAAATTCTCTTTGACAATAGTGAGTGTATATGCCTATCATGAAGTGCAACAAGTTTTCTTCTTGGTAATCTTTGCAAAGATTTGATTGATACTTGGTAGATTTGTGGTGATTTTGGGTAAATTGTGTTGAGTATTTTGTAATTATTGTTATACTCTTATTCAAACATTAATCTTTTGAGGCACACTATGTTTTCTTAAGCATATAAGGTTCTTACTGCTAACTAAGTAAAATTATTGAGTATGGTTTTGCTTGAGGACAAGCAAAAGGGTAAGTGTGGAGGAAGTTGTTTGTGGCATATTTGAATGTTTTTATTCATGATAAATGAGGCATTTTGTGTGTAATTCATGTCATACAGGTTAGATTGTGTTATTTTATTCACCTTTTTAGGTTTGAGGAACGTTAGTCTTGTTTTGCAGAAAATTGGAGCGAAAATGGAAAGTTCGGAGAAATTTCGCACGACACAACAAGAGGAATGTCACCGCGATAGCCCCAGTGCCTCGCAGGAGTAGCAGGCCTCGCCAGCAAGCCCAGTGCCTCGCAGGAGTAGCAGAACATTTCCAGCGCCTCACCAGAAAGCCTAGCGCCAGGCTACTGCATTGTGCCTACTGCTGTTTCTTCCCCAGCATCTCGCCAAGAGCTACAGTGTGACACAGCAGCGAGCAACCTGCTGCCTGCCTATCTGAGCAAATCTCCCAGCATCCACCGAAGCCCTCCAGTGCCACATAATAGGAAGCCCTCTGCTGCTTGCTTGTCCTAGCGCCTAGCTGCCAATTCCAGCGCCCGCTACATGACCTTTGAGCAAATATTAAAGATTTTCTGAGATTTTCAAGGATTTTCTATAACAACCCACATCTACCCTAGGAATTTTCATGACAAATTGCTTGAATTAAGAGTTATTGTGATAAAATATTTGATTTTATGAAAATTCATGTGTGACGTAATTTATAAGTTTGGGACATGTTAAATTAATTTTAATATGTCTAATATGAATTATTATTGTGAAACAAATGATTTGAATAAAATACATTAGCATGAAATAATTTATTTTTCGTAAAATAGATTTTCAGTTAAAAAGGTGATTTTTAAGCATAAAATAAATTTATGAGTATTTTAAAATAAATTTTAAAATAAATATTTTGGGGGAAATATTACAGAAATAATAAGAAAAATATACTTTTTATTTTAATTATAATCAGCCTAAAATTTAAATAAAAAGCCCAAATACCCAAAAGCCCACTATACTAAAATCCTCCTAACCTAGTTCATTAAGGGTATTAGTAGAAATTCCACCCCAACCCTAATATAAATTCTAAATTTCGGCCAGACCAAGGTTCCAGTAGCCATTCTCTTATTCTTTCTATATCTAGCCATTCTCTTACTCTTTTTGTATCTTGGTAGAAAAATTCTCTCAAAATATTTCTCTTTACCAAAATTAAGAAAACACCTTTCTGTTTCGCGATTTCTTGACTGTAATCGTAAGTTTTCTTCTCTTTCGATTTCTAAACTGATTTCTATGAAATAAATTATGGGAAAATTATTTTGAACTGATTGATTACTGATTTTTATAGATTTAATTCTGTTTGGGTGAGTTTTTGGGAGAGAAAATATATATTCTACTGAAAACACAATTCTTTCCGCGAGATTCCTCCAAAGGTGAATTCTATAACTTAAAATCACAATTTTTATGCATAAACATCATAAGGGAGGGAGGGGGGGCGCGATTTGTGTATGGTTGTGTTCTAAACTGATTTTTGATTTTTTTTTATGAAAAATATTGGATTAAATAATATTTCTGCATATTTCTGTGATGACTGGAAAGTTTCGAAAAACAAAGGAGTTCAAGGTTTTCGTGTTAGAACTTGGAAGTTAGAAAATTTCATTCTTGAATAGACATATGGCTGCCAATTTGTATGAATAAGTACTCTAATATGATATTTGTTTTTTTTAGATGAAAAATAATGATTTGAATCATGTATCTGTTTATCGCTGAAATGAACGAAATGTGCGGAAAGCACGAAAACTCATGATTTTTCACCTAAGCCTTTAAACTTGGAATTTTTTTGTATAAACCCTATCTATGGCTGCCAAATCATGTAGGGATGTGTTCTAAACTGATATTTTCTATGATTGAATGAAAAATAATAGTTTAAACAACCTGTTTACATATTTCTAAAATGACCGAAAAATACCAAAAATAAGAAAACTCATGGTTTTGTGCTCTATAATTCAAAAGTTAAATTTTTGTGTATAAATAACACCAAGAGTGGCTGATTCTTATGAATTTAAATTCTAAGATGATTTTTGTTGCATTTACATGAAAAATATTGATTCAAACCATATTTTTACATATTTCTGGAATAGAAGGAAAGTGCAAAAAGAAGAAGAAATTAGTTTCTACCTTGGTAATGCATTCAGCCTGTATAAACATTTTTGTTCCAATGTTTATAATTTTTATTTGATGTGTTTTGATGATTATTGACATGTACGTATGACTAATAAATGATAAAATTGCATATTAGTTGAAGGTATGATCCTAGATAAGCTTAAATACATTATAGTATACTTAAGGTATACTTAAGGTATCTTAACATTATATTGTGTTTAGAATGCAAATGTGGTTGAGAAATATGGAACTAGATGTTATGATGACTTGATGATGAACATTTGGTTATGAGTTGATGAAGTGAAAGGGATCATAAAAGTTGAGCATGACGCTTGAAACGTAAATTGTTAAGATGACATATATGGAAGTGTAAAGAGAATTAAGATAATTATTAAGGTGAATTGATATTGAGGTAATAATATTGCAATGACCTTAAAAAGGTAATAATGTGATTGTAATGTAATATCAAGAAAGCCTATAAGGCTTAAGTATGCAAGACTTTTAAAGTCAATGTGCTATGTGCAAGTGATGAGTACACCTATATGTGAACTCTAATATGTATGCTATATGTGCATGGGGTAGTTATGGGATAGGAGCATCATGAGTAAATAAATACTAAGTATTAAATTAAATATTATGTTAGAGTTTAAGGAGCTTTAGAAGTGCAAAAGGGACTATGCGTACTAGGAGCAAAGGAATCCCAAAGTGAGTAAACATCATATTCATTCTTCAAGTGTGAGTAAACACTATGTTCATGTTACAAGTGCAAGTAATATTTTGTTATGTTACAAATATGTGATAACATGTTATGTGATCCTTGAAACCCAAGTTCTTTCCATTTTAAATATTATTAAATGATTTCTTTGTCAAGCTTAGGTTGCAAAAGGACATTTGGTCCAAAACTAGTTTGTTTATCCAATAAGAACTTCTTGTGATTAACACCTTAACTTGTATTCTTTCTGGAACTACACTATCATTGTATCTTTTATTTGAAGGCTAAACCACTATTGTTATTAGAATACATGTTATTGTTGCCTTATATGATATTGTTAATTGTGATTACTATTAGCTCTAGCTATGGTACCTTTTACCCTTTATGCAGAATCCTCATGGCAATACGGGTAATCATCGGAACCTATGCACATGGTCTTAACCCGATGGATAGGGGTAGTATATCCACCTCAGCTATAAGGGGCGGTTCTAGCCGTAGAGCCTGATCAGCTTCATGCCTTATAAGTGATAGGAGTTGGAAATTGATATAAGGCCACCTCTCCTCAATGTGTTCAAGTGATAGAGCAATAGCCTTCACTCTTTATAAGTGATAAGTGTGATTTCTGCAAAATTGTCAAATTGAACCCTTGCTAAATTGCAATCTGATTCATGAATTATAAATCATGAACTATATATATAAGCTATGTGTTTCCTTTTCAAAGGAATATGTGATAATGTATGTGCCTTTTCGTTTACTCATTGAGATCATCTATCTCACCCCTTTTTCCTTTTGTGGTTCCAGGTGAGCAAATGTGAGGAGGCAGGGTGATGGCTCAAGCATTCTATTTCGCTTGGGGAATTCCTTGTCCAAGTTATCAATAATACTAATTTATGAAGTTTTGTCATTAGATGCTCTGGGAATATTGATTGATACTTATTGATGCATATTATTTTTCCTTATGGATTTTATATGTAATGATTTACTTTAGTCTTCAGCAAATTTATGGAATTCATCTAAACGTTTTAAATAAGTTAATGTAAGAGGTTTGGTAAGATCCTAGGCATGATTTGTTTATATGTAAGTGGTTTCTATAGGTATAGGTGACTTTATGTCTCCCCATGTTCTAGGACCATCATATCTCTAAGGTTGGGATGTGACATTTTCAATCCTAAATTATTTTAGGAAAGTAGAAACTAAATAAGAAGTTTTGTTATTATAAATAGGGCGGTTTGGAGGAAGAAAAGGATCCGAATTTTTGGGAGGATAGTATTTTTTCTTCCTGTTTTCTGTTTTCTTAATTTTAGTTTTGAGATTTCTATACTAGATTAGAATTTTGTTCTTGGGAATTCCTTTGTGAAGATTCAAGAGATTGAATTGGATAAAACATATTGATTAGCGTGGTCTAATTCTTATTTATAATTCTTTTGGATTATTGAATTGATAGAATTGATTTGATGAATTCTTTTGATTATAACAAGATTATGATGATTTTTTTATTTCCCATGAATTAATTTCATTCTTGTCTAGGGTTTGTATGATGTGTTCATGATATGGAATTGAATATAACCTCATTTGATTATTTTTATCATCCCTAATTGAATTAATTAATTGTTATTGAATAATTGCTTAGCTACCAATTGCTCGACCTAGGTTTTAAACAAAGGAACGAGAGTTGAAGTTAATTTGTGCATCAGAAAGTGCATTTAGTTTAGGAGGAAGAGTTCTGGACTATTTTAGGAGTTCTTTAACTCCTAGGTTGGTGGAGACATTAATTTGTGCCTAACATTGGCTAAGGATATCAAACAAGCCTATGATGATTGAAGAGGCTTTGGATGAGCTAGAAAACTTGGAGAAAGGTATTGAATTTTTTTTTGTATGTTTTATTTATTAGATTGCATTGTTGAATGAGGAATCACATATTATTTGTCTAATTGTTTTAATTTGATTCTTTCATTTGCATATTTGCCAAATGTGGGAAGTACACATTCTTAAGTTTCCAATCAATGTTTGGCATTGGAAAGTTTATTTCATCTTTCTAGTTAGAACCTTTATTTATAAATTATAATTAGTCAGTTGGTGGAAGCAAATTTTGTTAGTTATTAAGGCCGTGATGAATAGCTTTTATGAAATATCTTATTTTTTGTGTTGTGTGACATGCATTTACCTACAACTAGTTATAATTCAAATAAATTTGGTTGCTGGGCTTCACAATACTTGAGTAGAAGTTATTTCAGCCTCTTTTATTTGAATTGTATTTCTGTTTTTGTGAAGTACATATATTGCTAGCCTGCTCATTCTCAACTAACTCCTATCATTTTTTGGATAGTTGGCAATTTAATGAATTTGGTGATTTTCATTGTCCAATATGGCATGCTAAGTTTTGAGCCTCTCCATTAAACAAAAACAACACATTTGATGCTATTAATTGTGCTATTCTTGTTGATTTGGGAATTCTGCTAGTGCAATCTATTGGTTTTGGTGTTTTTGGCCTATGGATGCTAAGTTTTTTCCACTTTCATCCTTTCTTTCTTGACTAAGTATTTTCATTTATCCAATGAGCTTATTTGTGTTTTCCTCAACCTAAATGATTTCTTTTGAACTTCCATAATATCATTAGTGTTTTTGAATATCACTTTTCTTTGATTTATAATTTATTTGTTTTATTCTACATTGCACACTTTTCATCTAATTTCTTTTTCTATATTGCTTTTATTATTTTTTTTGTTATTGAGTTCGTTTGATCCTCTATTGATTAATGCATTTAAGTTTTACCTTTCCATTTTGGTTAATTTTTCATTTGGTTTCATGGAATATATGGCATTTTTGATATGTTTTTTTTTTTTGCTCTTTCATCTATTTTTTTATTCTTTTATGTGAGTTATGAACTTTCCTCTGTTTGTTATTGTATTTCATGGACTATTTTGGTTAGGTTTTGAAGGGGCAATGATGATGATTCCACCCCTAATATTTCTAATGCATTTATTTGATCTTCTATTAATTAATGCTTTTAAGTTTTACCTTTCCATTTTGCTTAATTTTTCATTTGGTTACATGGAATATATTATACATGGCATTTTAATCTATTGTTGCTCTTTCCATCTATTTTTTTTATTCTTTTATCTGAGTTATGAACTTCCCTCTATTCAAAACTGTATTTCATGGACTACTTTGGTTTTGTTTTGATGGGGCAATGGTGATGATTCCACCCCTAATATTTCTGATGCATTTATTTAGGATGTTTGGGTTGTTTTAATCATTAGCATGGCACAATTTCAGTTGCAACCAATTAAAGTAGCTCATTTCATTCTTCACATGACATGAAACATATACCCTGAACTCCTAATATTTTTCAAATTTAGATTTCATAATAGATCCCAATCTAAAAAATTCCATATCATCACTAGATGTCATCATATTTAACATGACATGCACGTATGAAATCTCATTGAAAATATATTTGCTATGATATACATATCCATATATATATATATATATATATATATATATATATATATATATATATATATATATATATATATATATATATATATATATATATTCCTTCCAAAAATTTTAGATATGAATGCATTTTATGATTCACTAAGTTGATTGCTCACCCATCCACATATGTGGATTTCAAAGTGTTAGAGTTGAAGAGTATAGAGTAAGAGACAACATAATTATATGATTATTGTTCTTCATCAAAAAGCATATTCTAAATGTATAGTTTTAATTGTTAAAGGCTTTTGTATTGTATTTATTATAGTTAATATTTTATTTTAAATGTTCTATAGATCTAAAAGAATAATGTATATTATGATTTAATTAAAATGAAATGGAAAATTTTTGATTTCCTTGTTAATATATGGATATACTATGTAAGATTGTACATATTGATCTAGGATACTTTGATGATTATATTTGATTCTACAGTGTTTGGTGATTTTAAACTTATTCGTATCCTAAAATTATCATATCATTGGAGTTTGGATAGTGATAAAATTTTTATCAAAAATAGTGGAAATTATTAAGAGAGAGAGAGAGTTATTCCATATTTTTGTAATTCATAAGGTTGTCCTGGGTTATTTGATTTTTATGGATAAAAATATAATGTCAAAAATATTACTAGTAGAGAAGGGAAAATGAAGACCAAAGAGACCAGTTACATTAAAATGGATAGCTGCTCTTCTAAGGCGAAATATGAATCCCATGCAAACCAAACATTTCCAAACTAATAGTTGCAGCAAAATAGAAAGAATAAAAAGCATGAGCTCTTTATCCAAGATTGTCATATGTTACAATTTTTCCAAGATTGTCATATGTTACAAATTTTTTTTAGTGACATTTAATTTTATTATATTTTATTTTATTACAGCCTAATAAATATATTATTTTAAATGTTAATAGAACTTTTCTACACCATATTTTCCTTGTGTAAAAAAATGAACATACAAATAAATTTTTCTAGATGACATGCACACATTGATCAGTAGCTGTAGTGTATGTCATTTAGTTGTAGTGTAAAACCCTAATCATATATATTACAGATATATAGGCTTTTTATTATTATATTATTATTATTATTATTATTATTATTATCAGTCAACATTCTAATCATCAAGAATCAAACTTTGCTTGCTTTTGACCGAATTGTTTCATTATCATATATAAAAGAAAAGAAAATAAGACAAAAAGAAAAAAATATATTCTTGCTTTGTCAATGGTCATATGGTCTATTATTATTATTCTTGACCTACTCTTTGCGATTGAGCTATAAATGAACACTGATCATGATTGCTATTTGATGTTAGATTTGAATTGAGGAATTTGAGATTTAGATTTGACATATATCTTTTTTTTTTTCTTATATGTATCTTCTTTCATTGTTTAGACATGTTAAATTTAATGATATTTTCTTTTAATTCTTCATAGATTTTAATCATATTTTCATTTAATTTCTGTTTTTTAAAATATTTTAATATATAAATTATTATAATTATTATTATTATTATTGCTAGAATTATCTCACATGGCTAATTTAGTGGCTTATTACAGTGTATTTAATGTGAATTGTGTATCCTCTTCTTTTGAGTTTGTTTTTGCGAATGAGTTCTACTCAAATCCATTTGACATAATATCAAAGTCTCACTAGGTCTTTGTTATGTACTTGTGCCTTCTTATGTTTGCCATATAAATCATATATTTTCAAATTTTAAATTTCACATGTACTTTTTGACACAGACTCAGTATTGAATCAAATTACGTGCTAGTCGAACCTAGCATGTATCAAGGAGTGGTGTTAAAATTGTCTTACATCGCTAACTCAATGGCATGTTGTATTGTATATAATGTGGATTTGACACTCACTTCTTTTGATCTAATTTTTATGGGTTAGATTTATCAATTATTATTATTATTATTATTATTATCTCTTCATGACTTTGAATAATAATATAAAGAAAATCTATGGGTTAGATTTATTATTTATTGATGAGAGGCAAAAAATGACCACATAAGGGATTCCTATTTTTTTTTTTATAGTAAATGGAAAGGTATTCAAAAGTTCATGATTATAAAAAATTCAAATTAATAATCCAACCTACAGTTTGCTATCCAATTCTAAAATGAATATATAAATAAGTAATCCGAATTCAATCCAATTTAATAATCTTTATTCAAATTATGTATTAAAATATTACCTATAAATACATTGAATGTAAACCTTTGAGAGATAGATTATTTATAGATCATCAATTATAAATCAATATCGAGATTATCTTTTAATCAATTATGCATTAAATTTTGATTCAATTATTTAATTTGGTCGAATTTTCCTTGATCATATATAAATCATGTTTAAAAATATAAAAATATATTATATATTGGTCGGTGCAAATGTTAATTTGAATCTACAAAAATATAATAATATTAAAAAAATTGATGAATATATAAATTAAATTTTTAAAAAAAGTTACTTGACCAAAAATTTTCTAAATAATTCTTAGATGAGTTTTTACTATTTAAAATACATATAGGTTTACAATTATTAGATAATTTATCATTTAATTATTCTTATTTTTTACTAGTTAAGGTTTTCCTATTTTTATCACCTTTTGAATATTCCTAGGTTTTTAAATTTTTATTTAGTGTATATGTATCTAATAAAAGTTGAATTGAAAAGTTGTTTAGAAATTTTTCTCAACGTGTCAAGCAATTCTTTTAAAATTAAATTTGTGTATTTACCTCATTAATCGTTTTTCCACACATATAGTTGAATATTATCATATAATATTCTTTATCATTTTTTCAATTGCCCATATATTTAATATTTTCTTTATTTTAATATTCAAAATTATCAAAAAAGTTAATGTTTAAATTAATAAAAATATAATTATAGTTCATATATATTAAAATAGTTTCAAAAAATATAAAATTAAATAAAAAATATGATCAAAATTCATATAATGCGCAGACTCACAAATAATATACAATAAAAATTGAACTTAAAAGTAAATTAAATTTTTTTTTTATCATATATCAAATAATTCTATGAAAACTTAAGTTTATAAAAACTCATCTAATCAATTTTTTTTTCAATTTTATTATGTTTCTGTTAGTTCCAATTAAAATTCATATAAACTAATTATATATAATATCCTTTTCTCATATTTTTTGCTAGTCCCATATATAATAAGTTTGGTCCACATATTTTCTTTATAATTTATTTTCTTTTTAAAATGGAGAATATTTTAGGCTTGGACATATCTTTTGTTCTATTTTAATTAAATTTTTGTCTTCTACCTGCTATGAATGCAGCAGAAAATAAAAAGAAAAAGAAAACACAGCAATTTACGTGGTTCGGCCAATATGACCTACGTCCACAGGCAGGGAGAGAAAATTCTTATTACGAGAGAGAGAGAACTGTTACAAAGAGAACTACAATCATAAGCCCTAACACCAAATATATATAGCACCCAAATTTATAAAAAATGACCTTACCACAAACCTCAGTTTTTCTTCTCTTTTGGGTCGAGCTTCCAATATTTCAGGTCGGATTATAATTCAGGTCACACAACAATTCTCCACCTTGACTTGAATTATCCCAAGGCATCAAAAAAACAAGAATAACTCCCCTACCATCCATGCCCTTAAGGGCATCATGCTATGCGAACATTCACCAAGTCCAAGCTATGCTTGAACTTTTCAGAAGGCAATGACTTTGTCAACATATCTGTTGGATTATCTGCTGTGGTTATCTTCTGAATAGAAAAAACTTCACTTTCAATAATATCTCTAATGAAGTTCAACCTGACATCAATATGCTTTGACCTCTTATGGTAAACTGGATTCTTTGCCAAGCTCAAAGCACTCTGACTATCACAATAAATGACAGGAGTCTGTACTTCTACACCTAAATTACCAATAAGACCATGTATCCATATTCCTTCTTTAACCCCTTCCGTCAATGACATATATTTAGCTTCAGTTGTAGACAAAGCAACTGTGGATTGAAGTGTTGCTTTCCAACTAATAGCACATCCAAAAAGGGTGAAGATATAACATGTCAAGGACCTTCTTTTCACGAGATCTCTAGCATAATCAGAATCAGTATAGCCAATCATACCACTAGCAAAACCACTAGAATCATAAACCAAGCAAAAGTTTCTTGTACCTTTTAAGTATCGCATAATCCACTTAACAGCTTCCCAGTGAGTCTTTCCAGGATTACTCATAAACCTGCTTACCACACTCACAGCATGTGCTAAATATAGTCTAGTACACACCATTACATACATTAAGCTCCCAACTGCACTGGAGTATGGAATTCGACTCATGTAGTCTTTTTCTTCTTCTGTACTAGGTGATGCACTATCATCAAGTTTAAAATGTGCTGCCAAAGGAGTGATTACAGGCTTGGAATTTTCCATAAGAAAAGACTGCAATACCTTTTCTATGTATTTCTGCTGTGACAAATACAATAGACCTGCTTTCCTGTCTCTCCATATCTCCATGCCTAAAATCTTCTTGGCTACACCTAAATCCTTCATCTCAAACTCACTACCCAGCATAGTCTTCAATTTGTTAATTTCAGCCTTATTTTGAGTTGCAATTAATGTCATCAACGTATAGCAGTAAATATATAAAAGAATTATCCAACAATTTTCTAGAGTAAACACAGTTGTCAAACTGATTGCGAACAAAATCATGAGAAAGCATGAATGCATCAAACCTCTTATACCATTGCCTCGGTGATTGCTTCAAACCATACAAGGATTTCTTCAGCAAACACACATATTCTTCCTTTGCAGAATCAAGAAAACCCTCTGGTTGTGACATATAAATCTGCTTCTCCAAATTTCCATGTAAGAAAGCAGTTTTTACATCAAGTTGTTCTAGTTCAAGGTTAAATGCACTTACCATGGCTAGAAGAACTCGAATGGTCTTATGCTTCACAACTGGTGAGAACACCTCATTGTAATCAATTCCCTCCTTCTATGAAAAACCTTTTGCCACAAGTCGTGCCTTGAACCTAGCTGGTTCAACCCCAAGAATACCTTCCTAAGACCCATTTGTAGCCCACTGGCTTGACATATTTTGGTAATGGTACTAGATCCCAGGTCTTGTTCTTTTCAAGGGATTGCAGTTTCTCATTCATGGCGATTAACCAACCTGCTACATCTTTACTCTTTATTACATCTTTGTATGACTGATGTTCATTATAATCTATGCTTTCTGCCACTGCCAAAGCATAAGCAATAGGGTTAGTGTTAATAACCTCTGCATAATCTGCATATCTTGCTAGTTTTCTGATTTCCCTTCTTTATCTTCTTTCTGCTATACTATGTGATTCTTCCTCTTGTACATCTTTGGGCTCATCGATAGAATTCTCTGTCACTCTCTTTGAAGTTTCAATTTTGAACTCCACCTTCTGGTCCGCACCGTGAACACTTTTTCCTGCAAGATCATCAAGCTCCTTCCTTTGACCAATCATAGCAAATTCATCAAAAGTAACATCTCTGCTAATAAGAAATCTGGGGTTTCTATTATTTTCAGTACACCATAGTCTATATCCTTTAACCCCAGTAGCATACCCTAGAAATATGCATTTTATTGCCCTAGGCTCAAGCTTACCATCATTAACATGAGCATAAGTAGGAAAACCAAATATACGCAGGCCAGAATAATAAGAGGAAGTACCATACCATACCTCTTGAGGATTCTTTAAATCAATTGCAGTTGATGGAGATCTGTTTACCAGATAACAAGCAGTGTTAACTGCTTTAGCCCAAAATTCCTTTAGAAGTCCAGCATTTAGTCGCATGCATCGAGCACGCTGCAGAAGTGTTTGGTTCATGTGTTCTGCAACTCCATTCTGTTGTGGTGTATGTCGTACAGTGCGGTGTCTCACTATACCTTCCTTCCTACAGAACTCATTAAAAGATTTATTACAGAATTCTAACACATTACCTGTTCTAAGCGTCTTGACTTATTTACCGGTGCGTTTTTCAACCATAGTCTTCCACTCTTTGAACCGCCCAAACACTTCATCTTTTGTTTTCAGAAAATATATCCAAACCTTCCTAGAGTAGTCATCAATAAACATGACAAAATAACTGCATCCACCATGAGACTTAACCCGAGAAGGACCCCACACATCCGAGTGTATATAATCAAGAATACCAGTGGAAGTGTGATTACCATGGCTGAATTTGACTCTACGCTGCTTACCTAAAACACGAGTCTCACAGAATTTTAGTTTTCCAGTTTCAGCTCCATCCAGCAATCCTTTTTTACTCAAAACTGCAAGTCCCTGCTCACTCATGTGTCCCAATCTGTGATGCTATAAATCTATCATCTCATTATTCTGCTCTAAGGAGGAAGAGACAGCCACTGTTCCCATCACTGTATTTCCCAGCAGGTTGTATATACCATGTTGTCGTATACCCTTCATCACAGTAATAGCACCCTTAATAACTTTAAGCTGCCCATTACCACCAGCATATTGGTACCCTTGTTTACCAAGAGTACCCAAAGAAATCAGATTTTTGCCTAGCTTAGGAACATACCAAACATCTAATGTTCTTACTATCCCATCATGCATTTTTATTTGCAATGAACCGCTACCTATGACATCAAGCTCTCCATCATCAGCGGACCGAACACTGCCTTTCCATTCCTAAAAGGACTGAAACTAGCTTATGTTTCCAGTCATATGATAAGATGCACCACTGTCCATCACCCATATATCTTTTCTTCTGGAAGTGCTAGTAGTCAAAACATCACTACCTTCATGTTCACTATCATCAGAATTTTCCTGTACCACAGAAGCACTTGCTTTGCCATCTGATTCCTTCTCCTTTTGTTTGTTACGTTGTGGGCAATCCCTTATAATGTATTGCTGCTCCTTATAATGATAGCATCGAGGTCCTTTGAACTTCGACTTTGAGCGTCCCTTATTTTTATTTCTGCCATCCCTTTCCTTGCTCCTGCCTCTACTAATGACCAGAGTTGAATCTGATCCACTTTCATATGAACCAGAGACTTTTCTCTTCAATTCCTTGGACTGTAAGGCATCTTTAACATCATTGACAGAGATTGTCTCTCTTCCATACAACATAGTATCAACGAAATTTTCATATGAATCAGACAAGGAACACAAAAGGATTATTGCTTGATCCTCATCATCAATTTTAACCCCAACCCCTTATAAATCTAGGATTATACGATTAAAATTATCAACATGATCTTTAACAGGTATACTTTTTGACATTCTGAAAGTATATAAACACTGCTTTTGGTACAAATGATTCGTTAAGGATCGCTTCTGATACTTACCTTCGAGCTTCTTCCATAACGAAGCAGCAGTCATTTCATCAACAACTTCTCTTAGAACTTCGTCACCCAAACTCAACAGAATTGCACTGTGAGCCTTTGATAAAATCGTAGCCTTTTCTGTTGCCTCCATCAATGCTGGTAATCTTTCTTCTCTTTCCAACGTTGCTGCGCATCCCTGCTGTACCAGAAGAGGCTTCATCTTCACCTTCCACAAGATGAAATCGTTTGACCCATTGAACTTCTCAATTTCAAATTTCTGAAGCGACATCTTCAACAGCAATGCCCTGGATTCGATTTGAATGACCAAGAGCTCTGGTACCACTTGTTATGAATGCAGCAGAAAATAAAAAGAAAACACAGCAATTTATGTAGTTCGGCCAATATGACCTACGTCCACGGGCAGGGAGAGAAAATTCTTATTACAAAAGAGAGAGAACTGTTATAAAGAGAACTACAATCATAAGCCCTAACACTAAATATATATAGCACCCAAATTTACAAAAAAAGGACAGACCTTAGTTTTTCTCCTCTTTCGGGTCGAACTTCCAATATTTTGGGTCGGATTATAATTCGGGTCACACAAAACTACCTTTGTTTAAAACTTTAGATCATTACACTTATTTCAAATCTGTCTTCTCCCTTTGATAGAAAAACAAAATTATGTCATAATATATCAACGATTTAACCAACAAAGTTTTAATTCTGTTGTTTCGATTTTGTAGGCTGTGTGCAAACATGACAATAATTTTGCTGACTCATTTTATTTTATATTTTTATTTTACACAAAAAATTACACATCAACAACAACCACTGTATTTTTATATTTTTGGTCGCTAAATTATATTTTTTTTAAAAAAAATGAAATATAAGTATTTGTGTGAAAATCTAAAGGTTAAATAAAATTATTAAAAGCTATATAATTTAAGATTTTTTAGGTGATTAGGCCTATATTTAAATCATATACTGCCTCTTCATTATATTAAATAATCCTTTCTTTCTATATTTTTATTAAGTTGGAATCAAATAACAACCATCATATCTAATAGTATAGCGGTCACCATACCGATTATTAGCTTAAACATTTAAAAAATTCAAAAAAAAAAATTTAATTGTCATTTTTTCCAATTTTAATTGGAATTATATCCAAGTTGAAAAAATTAGTAAAAATCAGAAATAAAAAAATAACATTATGTTCATAATTAAAACAAAATCATTATATTATGACTCCCTCTTTCTCTTTTAGCTCCAAAGATATCGAATACAATAAAATGATTAATCTATAACTTATGAAAGAAATGAAAATAGATAGAGGTGAAGGAGAAAACAGAGACGAAAAATGGATTGAAAGGTTAAAAAAAAAAAAAAGGAAATTATTAATTTATTTTAATTGCGAATATAGTGTTAATCCTTAATTTAAATTTTGACTAATTTATCTTATTTGATACAATTGCAACTAAATTTTAAAATTGGAACAAAATTGCCAAAATTAAAAGCTTTGATAAAATAAAAAAAAAAATTATATTAATAATATAGAAATGTTATATTGATTATATATATATATATATATATATAATCATTAGACCTGATTATTTCCATAAATAAGAGTTCATATCCATTAAGCCCATGCTAAGTTGGAGCGTGAAAAAGGACCTTACCTTAAGCCCATGAGCTTGAATGATACCCTTATCAATTTATGCACCACTAAAAATCTGTTTATCCAAACGAAGTCTAAATTTATATTAGTAATATAGAAATGTTATATTAGTCTTTTTTTTTTTTTCAGAAATTATACTTAAAACACGTACTTTTTGTATTAGTTTTTTTTTTTTTTTTTTCTATACGAAACACTATCCTGAATAATTCAAATAACCATTGAAAATCCTAATAATAATAATTATAACTAAACATTATGGCCATATATTTCTATATAGACGTATTCATGAATCACGATAAAATAGTGAATGAAAATTATAAGTCAAATGAACCGAGTCTTTAAAAAATTTGATATTTTCTAAGTCCTGACTCCAAGCCAGCCCATGAACAAGTTCAAGCATCAAGAAAGCCTCACCATTCTACACCAACCAGACATTAAACTTTCTTTATGAAGGCTCACTTTGTCAAAGATCAATATCATCTCAAAAATCTATTAAAGATGCCTAATAATATATGATGTCTTCAACTTTTCAATCTTGAAGAAGAAATTGGACACTTTACAATGTGTGATACATAAATATTAGCCGCTACCCAACAAGCCCTATCCACTATACAGAACAAACTCCCCACCATTTTCAGGTCTAAATATCCAAATAATACCAAAATGTTTATAGACATGGAAAAGAAAAAAGTTCACTGCAAAAGAATATCTGACAATCCCTACACAAGTACAACCAGCTATATCTTAGTCATAACCACCAAATGCAATTGTTATATACGTCTCCCCATTATGGCACAAAGAAGAAGGTTTTTGCTCGGTTGCAAATGGTCCTGCTGGTGAGGAAAATAGACACCACAAGGATTTGTTTACTTCCTTGCAAGGTGGCAGACTCTGAATATTTTGATAGTAACTACTCAAAATGATATAATGTAGCTGACTCTAACCATCAAGTTTACCTTTGGTCCCGGACTTCTCGAGACGTGCTTTACGAACAGCTTGTTGGATTTGTCTCTCATGTTCCTTTAGTATGTCCTCAATGTTTCCCCCAGGAGGCATCAATGGTCCAGAGTAGTGGATCCTGTTCTTTCTGCAAACATAACCCTGAAACAACACAAAGCCCCAGTTCCATTTCATTAGATAGCCAAAAAAAATGAAGCAATAACAGGAAAATGAAAAAAGAGAAAAACAGATGGAAAAAAATTTTCTTGTAATGGACAGAAGGTTGATGTTATAGACACTATTTGCTCCTAAAACTTTTCCCTAACAGGACACTATTAATCAAATAAAAAATGCATCATGTTCATATTCAAAATCTAAGCATGATATAGTTGAATGATTTTGCATTGTAATTTTGGAATAAGGAAATATATGAAAAGAAAAATGTTGACTATGAAAGTGATAAAACTAAAAATGCCTCCTTTTAACAGCATGTAAATCATATTGTTAAAAGTAAAATTTTGATCTAATAAAGATTTAGCAGCACTACCACACGATGTATAAAACCTGTTTTTCTGTAACACTATTATAAACATTTGACAATACTATTAGCATGCTGTTAATATATATGTTAACATTTAATAGCACCACCGATTTGCTCTTCTAGGTATGTACTTGCTATTAATTATTAGTTTTAACATAATGCCTGTGTCAAATGATGTTAAACTAATATTGTTAATTCTTTTTTTTTTTTTGGATGGAATAATATTGTTAATTCTAATATAGTTGTAGTATGGTTATTATTCTAGCATATGTATTCTAGTTGCCTGTTTGCATGCAACCTTACAGACAAAAACGGACGAAAAATAACATGGGACATAAGTAAGATAAATCTTTACTGCAGGTTCTTTTGAAAACACCTTTTCATCCTTCTTAAGAGACAAATTGGAGATGTCTACAGAAGCCTGAGGCATGTAAGATTTCTGTGTCCTCAATTCTGTATTATGTCTTGAAGAGCCTACATTCTTATTTAAAGATGATCCTACTGCACACGGGTGAGTCACTGAAGTAGATTGAGATAAAGCAATCCCCTTAGCTACTCTAGGTGGCTCAATTCGGAAACCAGAACCAGCATCTTCCTGAATGTCATATTTATAACTTGTGCTTGTAGTTTTTGGTTGCCCCTGAGGCATGAATTCTGGTGAACGCTCCACCTTGAGACCTCTATTGACCCATCTAACAGATTCAGCTCCATGTACTTTTCCTGCCTCTGCTCTTCTCCTGAAAGCAAAACAGAAAATGCATGCTCAAGATGTCGATATTTTAAATTTCAATGGTACACGAAAGATTTTTGAACTGCTAATGTTTTGCAGCATACCTTCTTGCTTCTTCTTCACGAACCTTCGCATCTAGTTCTTTACTTGGAGGGTATTTTGGTAGACCTGATGGATCGCAAGGGAAGGGCTCTGTACTGAAAAACTGGAAAGGAAAACTCAGTATTACATATTCATTTCCAATTCTCAAATGATGCCATATCTAAGAAAGTGCACAAGTAGCAGGTTCAAGGACTTCTGCAAGCTCTTTAGGACATCACACAAGACAAATAAGGGATTTTGGCAAATATTTAAACAAAACATCAAAAGTTTACCTCACTGCTTAGAGCTAAAGTGGCAGATCCCCGAGCTTCTGGTTCCATTGACAGAAGCTTATCAATCAGGGACAAAGCTGAAGGGGGGAAGTTTTTGAATGTTTCAGCAACACAACGCTTGTAACAATGTTGAGGTTTGAAACTAGTTGCATGAGGCAGTTTTGTTTTCTGCCAGTAGTCCTCCAAGGGTGAACCACAAAGCTTAAAAATCTTATGCATTTGTTCCACCTGGAATAATTTAGCAAGAACATATCTTTATCAATGCATGATAAGATGCAAAAAGAAGATATCGTAAGATTTGAGGCATAAAAGATGAATGTACTTTGTTATTAAAAATGCATAGAAATATCAAGGAGACAAAGTTAATGCCAGTGAATAAGAGTACCTCCGTTCTTCCTGGCATAATAGGCTTTCCTGCAAATAATTCAGCAAGAATACAGCCAACACTCCAAATATCTATAGCATCTCCATACTCTGTAGCACCAAGTAAAAGCTCAGGTGCCCTATACCAAAGGGTTACAACCCGGCTTGTTAATGCTTGATTTTGATCAGGCTGATAAAAGGTTGATAGACCAAAGTCTCCAATCTTTAGAACTCCTTTATCATCAAGCAAAAGATTTGAACCCTTAATGTCTCGGTGCAGGACACCACGACTATGGCAGTGTTCAAGTCCACGAAGAAGTTGTTGCATATAACATTTGATCTGCAAGCACATAATTTAGTGTTCACTACACAGAAAGGGCCAGCAAATAGAAAAGGAGAATTTTCAGTTGCTAATTACATTTTTCGGGCAATAAAGACTGCAAACATTAAATGCAAAGGATAAGATGCTCAAGCTGATTTAAAATTGACATTGTTCTGATGCAGATTAAATGAGCAAACTGACTCAATTCATTTGATGTTAAACATAAAAAATAAAAAATAAAAAAGGCAATTATCAGCATATAAGCCTTGTAAATAGCTTCTTTCAATCTAAATCAAGTACATTGACAAAGTAAAACCGAAATGGATATCCATAATCCTAAGAGTCACATAGGACAAGGATAAAACACCTGAGGTTCACTGAACTTGGTGCCAGGGGTGGCTGCAAGGCCAGCAAGGTCGTGCTCCATATACTCAAAGACAAGATATAAGCTCCCAGACATCCTTGAAGTGACTATACCCTCAAGCTTCATAATATTTGGATGGTCAAGTTTCCGCAAAATATGGATTTCTCTAGCCATGAAACGAACACTGTCAGGATCCATATTGACAAAGCGCACCTTCTTCATTGCAACAATTTTCCCTGAATCAAGGTCACGGGCCTTATATACACTGCTGTAAGTTCCTTGTCCAATCTGCATGCCATCAATTTAAAAACAAGAACATCAACACATATAGTTTATTCTTATGTCATTAAAAACTGGACATGGAAATACCAATTAAGGAATATTCATTCGAGTAATATTTATTCAATTTTCAATCGATATCTTCTTGCAAATCCATGGGAAGCTAATATACAAGTACAATAACCGTGCTCTTTATTTAGAATTCTTGCTCAACAAATTTGTTTCATTTTACACAACAGATATTTCATTTTTACAATAATCTAATCTTTCTTATACTTGAACAGGATTGTAATAAACAAACGAATAAAATCCTAACAATTACTAATCAAATTCTCCTAACAATTGCTAATCAAATTCTATCACCATGGTAAATAAATTGGCAAGTCAAAAAATTTGTGCTAAGAACTAACCTTGTCAAGTTTCTCAAATGAGTCTGCTCGTCGAGGCAGCCAACCTTTGATGGCTTCCCCGGCAGATGAGGTTAACCATTGAGGCCAACCAGCAGCAATGAGCTCCACTTCAGAGCCATGAGGCATGGTAGTCATCCTAACCACATTTTGTTGCTGGTGTCTACTAGACCCCAAATCCATTGTAGCCCATCTTTGATGATGACCTTTTGAAGGTACTTTCACAATCTTTGTACTCTTTTGTCCATTTTCCAATGGAACAACCGTAGCCCCTCCTACATTTGTAGGCTTTACAACAGGACGCACAGACCCATCTTTCCTGCCACCACCACTATCTCCTCTATCATCCTCCTCCTTCTTGGAAAGAATTGGAGCAACCAATTGCACAGAGGATTTATCCAATCCATTCTCTTTGATTTTTTCACTTTCATTAATATTTATTTCTTCATCTGCTGCTCCTTTAGAGCAGATACAGCCCATAATCTAACCTCAACCGACCAAAGGAAATTTTTTTTTCCCTGATCAAAACATGCACAAAAGAACATCACTTTTTGCAATATCTTCACCAGCAAACAAATGGGTTTCCTGACATTTTTGCTGGAAACCCAAATGTAACATCGTTTTCTTCTTCTAAAAATTTTCCCAAATCATTGTAGCATTTATCACAAAAATACCCAAAAATGGCTTTGCAAATCAAGATTATATTTACTATTTGGAAATTGGAAAAAGAAAATAGCCAAGTAGCTTTAGAATTCCAAAACCCTTCCAATCTTGAAAACCAGAGAGAGAGAAAAAATCAGAAAGAAATGAATGCAGAAATGAGAATTGAATTGAATCCAAGAAATGGAAAAATATGGTGTGCAAACTGCAAAGCAAAAACAGAACACGAGAATCAAGATGAAGACAAGAAAATCAAAACCCAGGCCAGAATCCCGGCATTAAACATGAAGATAATATTAAAAATTAAATCCAATGTCTTATGCAGGAATTCTGGCAAGGGTTTGCTGCGTTACAGGCGAGCTTTTTAGTTCCTTCTTTTTCTAAAAATTTTTCAGAAAATTTTGGAAAAAAAGGAAAAAAAAAAACTAAATATTATTTCGTAGCATAGCTAAGCAAACGATACTAGAGAAAGGTAAGAGACAATAATGGAAAATCTAAAAATAAGAAACAAAAATTAAAAAAATAATAATAATAAAATTGAAAGCTAAAAATGCGAGAGGCCTAAGATTTTTGAGATTTGACAAACTGTGACTTGGGTATTTATTTTTCTCAGCTGCTTATTTCTATCACTAAGACACTAACAACTAACTATACTTTGTTTCTGTGTATATTTGTGCGTTATTGTCTTTTGTTTTCTGTTTGTTTCCTGAGGAAGATACAGGGAGAAAGTGGTGGGGAGGTTTTAGAAAAACTTGAAAAATGCCGGGAAAGGAGAGAGTGGAACAGCAACAAGATGTAGACGTGACTACCACTAATGTCATGGATTTCCAGCTTACCAACCGACACGTGTTCCCAGGTATTATTCTTCTAGTTAAATCTAATATATATATATATATATATATATATGAATAAAGTAGATTTAGAACTTATTAGTTTTAACTACATGATGTGTATTTGTAATGTTTACATATTTTATTAATTTAAATATAAATTTTTTTCTTTTATTTATATATAAAATAAATTTTAAAAATAATTAATATTACTTAATGAAATTTTTAAGTTAAATTATTATGACAATTAAATATATTATAAATATAATTATGATATATTTTTAATATATATAATAGCCACAATGATCATTAAAATTATTTATGAGTTACAACTTTTGTTATAATAATTACTCCTAGCACAACTTTATATATATATATATGATTGTGTGTGTGCGTGTGTACATATATGTATATATGTATATATATATGTATATATGATTTTACTTATATGTGTGTATGTTTTTGTATGTAAAAAGAGAATATGACAAAAGAATAGATATAATTTTGACAAAAAGAATAAATATAATTTTTATATTTTTCAAATAAAATATTCAACTTAATAATAATAATAAAGATATTAGTTTTTCTTTTATTAATTTTTAAATATTTTATCATAAATTTTTATCTAATTATTTTTTATTGATTCTTCTTTAACACACACACACAAACACACACACACACACACACATATATATATATACTATGATTTTATACTTTTACGAGTGTTAAAATATTAATAATAAAATGTGTACTTATATTAAAAGAAAATTAAAATATTGCTAAAAAATGTATCATTAAAATAATAATTTTCAATTAAATATTTTGATGTTTGGTTATATTTATTTATTTTTATATTTATATAAATTTTCTTTTCAATACTTCTTAATTTTTTTAAATATATTAGTGAAATTGATAAAAAAATTATATTATACAGTATAATATTATAATAAATTAATAATTAAATAAAAATATAAATAAATCGTGCAATGCACAATCATAAAACTAGTAATGTAATAACTTGAATTTTTAATTATTTTATAAAATCCTATTTTTGTACGGAAATGTATTATTTTAATATTTTCTTTATTAAAGCAAGAATTGAAATTATATTTTATTAAATTATATATATTCATACTATTTGAATATGTATTATTAATGGTAATTTTATTTAAATATTATATATGTATATAATTGAAGAAGTATTTATAATTATTTATGAAAACATTATAGTGGGTATTTGAAAAAATTATATTTTGAACATTTATATTGATATTAATTAATATTATATTTGATTAATCTAAATTATATTGTTAATTATATATATATTACCGGAAGTTTGGGATCCTGCTATAATTATTATTATTATGTAAATTATTATTATTTTGTTATTGTTATTATTATCGATATTATTATTATTATTTTATTATTATTATTATTATTATTATTATTATTATTATTATTATTATTATGTTTTAAGTGATTTAAAAGAAGAAGGAAATGGAGCATTTTGATTGGCTATGAGGAAACGAGAAAGAAGTAGAAACGGGAAGGAGAGAGAGAGAGAGAGAGAGAGAGAGAGAGCGGCTGAGCTGGCTTCTAATCGGCGGTGGGTTGCACCGCCACCCCCCAGCAGTAGCCCCCTGCTGACGAGCATTTGGGCACCAAGAGCGGCGGCGATCGACGACCAACGGCGGCAGATGCATAGAAGGAAGCTCCACCAGCGCCGAGACTTTGAATGCAATTTTCAGCCGATTTCGGCGGCCAAATCGAGCAAGGCCGGTTCCGTTTGACTTCTGGTGGTGAGGACTTCCTTTTGGTACTTGCCATGCCTCCAATCGGCCAGTGGACGCGGAGATTGAAGCTATGGAGGCTAAAGCTTTTGAGGCATTTTCGGTGAGACGGCGGCAACTGACGGCGAGTGGATGTGGTTTTCATGATCCTAGCGTCGAGGTGAACCTGCAGGTGTGAAGATTGCTCAGATCCACCACGGGTAGCGGCAGCGTGTGGCCAGCTGGCGAAGCTCTAGCATCGGCGTGTGGGGCAATCCAACAGCTCCGTTTCATCATTCCGACTTGACTCTCGACATTCGTTCGATTGAAAATTGTGAGGGTAAACCCAAAACTCATTTATTTTAGTTAATTGATTTATATTATGTTTAGTGGATTCTAGTTTGTAATTGTTAAGAGTTTGTTAAGTTCTGTTAATGAGTATGAGTTGGGAGGACTCAGGAGGGGTTGCTGAGATTGTGTTGACTGTTAAGATTATTTTAGAAGTGTCATGCTTTCTGTTAAGTTGGGTGGTATCAAAGAGTAGTATGGTTCTGCCAAAATTTCGAAAAGAGTCTCAATATTCTGTAAGTTGTGTCTGGATATGTGAGTCACTCGTATTCTAATAATATCTCTTATTATTCAGTGTCTTGGTTTTTAGCGTCATTCTAGTTCCAA
Source organism: Reutealis trisperma (assembly GCA_947687605.1). Lineage (NCBI taxonomy): Eukaryota > Viridiplantae > Streptophyta > Magnoliopsida > Malpighiales > Euphorbiaceae > Reutealis > Reutealis trisperma. The sequence goes on along the minus strand of CANTUT010000820.1, from coordinate 75,091 downwards.
GAGTCACACTTCTGAAGAAGTCAGTCAGACGTATCGTCAATTAGGTGAATGATAATTTCTAATATGTTATTCTGTTTTCATATGCATTTGCATATATTGTGTGTATATATATGTATATAATGCATTATTATTGCATAAATGCATGTTAGCACTTAACTGTAATTGATGAATTGATATTCTATGTTACATTATGATTGTCGTAAACGAATGGGGATCGGGAGAATACAGTACTACTTAGGATTTTGAGATGCATATGAATATGGTTACTATTATGATTATGATTCTAATGAGATTGAGAAGATGAGTTATAACTGGTGGATGCTGGCCGGGCCTGCTCATCGCCAGGGCCGCTATCAGTCGGGTCAGGGCTGCATAGTACAGACCAGTGCCGACCGGGCCTACTGGATATAAGAGACAGATTATTAGATTCATAGAGTTAGGACAGGGGGATCAGCTCCCCACTTTGAGTATTAGTGTGGTACTGTGGACTGTATTTCATCATTTCTTGATTGTGTGATTTGTCTATCTCTATGACATAATGCATATCACGAGCATTAGAGTTATGTATATAGGGTACTAGTTTAATATATTAGCTAGTATCATTTATTGAGTCGAACGCTCATTCCTGTTTAACTTGTTACTTTTCAGGTCGAGAAATGAGTTTGTGAAGAGATTGAAATTGAGTTAGACTGCCATTTGTCTTTCGGCAGTATTCTATATTATAAATACTGAGTTATGTGAATAATGTGTATAAGTATATTGGTACTTCAGAACTCCGCAATGTTACACTTGGAATCTATATTTTATGTATCATCAATTATTATATATATTCCGAATTAAGAATTGTTTGTTAAGCAGAGTCCAGTAATATGATATTTGTATATTAAAATGATTAAGTTAATAGCCCAGAGTGGCTTTGATTTTGATTTGTGTTGACAGTTTAACTGGATCTGCTTAGTATTTGGATCTATAGTTCTATTATGTGGTATTTTGTTGTTTAGTATGTGGTCAGACTTACTACGGACATTGGTAGTCACGTGCATTTCTCGTGTCCTAGTGTCGGTCATGTGCCCTCGAGTTTGAAGGGTGACAAGTAATAACAATTTCCTTGAATTTTGGATTAATCTAAGGTAGGATAATAGGCTCTATTAAACCTTCTCAATTTTTTTGACAAATTACTATTTAGTCGCTAAATTTTAATTTAGTTAACTAATTCATATTTATTTTTTGAAAATTAATTAATCAACAACTCAATTTTGATTCATCAGCCTATTTAATTCTTTCTTCATTTTCTTCAATTTTTTTGTTAAAAAATTAAAAATAAAAGAAAAATAATTTTTAAAGACCAAAATACCTTTTATTTATTTATTTATTTTTTCCTTATCTTTTCCTTTTCACTCCACAACTCAGCTGCCCAAGAAGCCATTGAACAATAGAAATTCGAAATGTCAAAAGACAAAGCTTTCAATGGGCATTTTGTCGAGCATGTGATGGGAATAATACCATCATCATCATGCCAAAAATCCCATTAACAGATTTTCTTTCTTCCTTTGATTTCATTTTCTCGAATACCAATCATTTTTTTAACAATGGAATCAATCACAGTTTTTTCATATCATAATAATACATTTTCTTATATGGTTTGCCCTTTTTTTTTTTTTTTCCAGAGCTTCAACTATATAATATTTATGGAATCTATTGTATGTTAAGAAACTAATATACTTGAAGGGAACAATAATAAACGGTTTGTTATGCCCAATATGACACCTGAATATTCAAAATTTTCACGAGCAGAAAAAATCAAAGTCCTCGCTAACGAAGCCTTTAAAGGTATGATGATATTTAGTTTTTTTTTTTTTTTTTTTTTTTTTTTTTTTTTTTACTGTAGTTTCTTTTTCTTTTACTTGTAAAAATTGTAATTTGAAATTAGAAATTGCTTGTTTTCATGGTGGTTTTTCTTTTTTTTTTTTTTTCCTTTTTTCTTATTCATGGCTATGCAGTGATGATTGATGATGGTGGTATTTGCGACAATTGTAGTGAGGGAAAAATTTAAGTTAAAATGAGGGGTATTTTAGTTTTTTTTTATATGTTTAATGGTAAAATCGATATAATGACCATTTAGTTAATGAAGTCAAAATTAAAAGACTAATTAATCAGTTTTTTAAAAAGTATAGGCAAATTAGTTAATTAGATTAAAACTTATGGATTAAATAATAATAATTTACTATTTTTAGCTTATTTAAGCATATCAATTTTTAATTGAGGAAATTGCAACCAATACTTTTTTTTTTTTTTGCCAAAATATCATTTGTATGGTGATTCAATTTTTTTTCTTTTCAAAAATATGGTGTGTTATTTTCATTTTTACGTTTATTCATTATTTGGTCCAATATTGCAGCATCCATAATGGTATTAAAGATTAGGAATTCAAATCGGTAGAGAGAGAAACTTACGGAGGAAGAGAGAGAGAGAGAGAGAAATATGTCGTACTTTCTTCTACAATCGCACTATGGATAGGCTGTCAATTAGGCAATCTTTGCAGAAAAAGAGTGTCTCGTTGCCTCCATTTTCATCATTCTTTTCTCTTTTGCAATGATAATCCCTCTGCTTCTCTTCCCCTTCTCTCTCCTCACTTCACCTTCTCTTTCCAAAGTCAACCTCTATGTTACCCTTACCATTCTCACCAAACTTAGTGACACCATCACTATCTCCTGATCCAACATTGATTTGCCTTCCAAGCTAGATTGGGTTGATATCTATTCTTCTCTTAACTCACACCATGATCAGCTCATTGGCTATAAATTCCTCTTTTCTTCATCCACAAGAGAATCTGGGTCGAGTTCCATTTCCTTACCATCACTAATCTTATATCAAATGTATACCAATATATACATAATGGATACCAAAATACATGAAATTGTTATTATTTTCAGAGGCTTAGCAAATATATACCAAATATTAAATTATGGTAGACAATTTAAATATGTACCAGACACATACCAAAATACAAGTCAAATATATTAAAAATTCAAACATAAATAACAAAAATTTTAAAAAATATTCCAAACATATATTATTTGCATAAAAAATATGTTAAACATATACCGAATAATTCAATACCATAAAAATTTTTGATGATAAATCTATTAAATATAACTAAAACAAAAATCACTAATGTCAGAATTCCCTTCCAATATGGCAATTTATCCTTAATTTGTTTCCCGCATAAATCTCAGTCACATATGGATTCATTGTGCGTGTCCTCTGGTATCAATTGGGACCATCGCACATTCTTATAGAGTGGCCTACCACATTTCTTATTATTATAATTATAATATTATTATAATAAAGTTCAACACCTTCATTAGAGAAGAAACTGAGTCCCACGTTTTCACAGGCACTGGACCCCACCATTTTTTGCTCTTTCTCCCTTCCACAGTAATGCCTGGTGGTACTAAAGCTGATAGTAAATCATTTTATTTGTTTTTAATTTGTTATTATATCATGTGTAAAATTATAAAAATTAAAATATATTAAATATTACCTAAGGTTTGATAGTCTTTCTTCCAATTCACAATAAGTTTAGTTAAATTTTAGTTTATAAATTAATAATAAATAGACGTCGAAATTCATTAATATATATTAATTTGCTTTCTTTTAATTGGTAAGATTAAATATAATCTTTATCTGAATATATTATTTTTAAAAAAATTGCATGATAATGAAAACAATCATAATAAAAGTTTATAAGAAAAACTAAAATTTCGATTTCAATTACCTCACATAACGTAATTTACCAATATGATTATAGAATATTAACTATCATAAAAATATTTTACGTGTTATGTAACATTTGGCAAATAATAGAAAATCTGAATGCATTAAAATAATATAACATTTGGCAAATATTAAGTACGTGTATGTAACTGAAAAGTTAATTGCCCTTGTGTGTTTTTGCAAGTTTGTTGAAATTCTTTTGAAGGAGGGCCCCCCTAATTAAATCAGCAAAGAGATCTGGTCAGTCTTTTTGAAGTAATATTACGTGATGTGTAACCTGTATTGGGGATAGCAAAACTCAATATGCCTCGATGAAGCATTCGACCCGCCCCAAATATGACGAAAAATCTCCGCTCGACCAAGAGTAATGGGGGCGAAGATGGCATCGAGACTCCCCAGCCTGCCCCTATATATATAATATATTATTAATTAATATTTAAAAAATAATAATATAATTAAATACTCAATAGTATAATTTAAAAAAATAAATTTATATATATATATATAAATTTATTTTTTTAAATTATACTATTGAGTATTTAATTATATTATTATTTTTTAAATATTAATTAATAATATACAAAACTTAATATAAATATATATAATATTTTATTAAAATATATAAATTATAAAATTTTAATATTAAAAAAATTATAAATGGGGATTCTCGCTTCGCATGGGCCTCAAACCCAATTTACCTTGCCATGCCTTTGGCCCAATCATTCATGGGACAGAATGAAAATTTCAAAATCCATCCCACTCAACCCATTGCCATTCCTAACCTATATAATTTTTTTAAAAAAATTCATATTCACATTTGATTCTTAGCCTATGAGGCTATTTTTTTAACCCACCTCAATGTCTTCCCACTTGCTAATGCATACTTAGCAACAGTTTGTCAACCTGTTTAGTATTGGAGAAAGACATTCCAAAGTTAAAATACAAATAGGGTGTGATGAGCAAAATTTAATATATATTGATAGCCTTTAAATTTATTTTTTGTTATTCATTTATTAAATACATATTTTTATTTAATGATATTTTTATGAAATAGGAAATAAAATGGTGAAAGCTTGAAAATTGAGTGAAATTATAGTTTTTTACTTGCATGAATAATAATAATAATAATAATAATAATAATAATAATAAATTTTTTAAAAGAAATAATTTTTCAATAAAATCAATTAAGCCATTTTCTTTTCTTTTGACAAAAGACACCATCTTCAAATATGCAATAAAGACTGAAGAGTTTATCGACCATTATTATGCAAGCCAACTAAGGAAAACAAATGATTTAAATATCAAAGTCATATATTTGATGCTAAAGAAGAAAAATTGCAAAAATTCAAGTCATCACCAAATATTCATATGCAATCCAACTAAGGAAAACTAAGAATTCAAAGTTTAAAGTCACATATTTGATGCTAAGGAAGAAAAATTATTTGAAAATTGATTTTTTTATCAACTTGCCATCTAGCTATTCATGCTTATAAATAGAAGAAAAATGACTTAGCAAAAGAGGAGCTTGTGAGGGAAAGAATTGAGAAAATAAGGAAGAAGTTGAGATTTTAAGATTAACGATCCAAATTGCTAAAATGGGTTCTGTTATTTATTTTGTTGTTCTAATTATGTCTTTGTAAGTTTTAATTTTACTAAGGTGGATGATGAAACCGTGTTAGATTATTAATTTCTATTATGTATTGATTCTAAATATTTTGCAATTTAATATTTATGATTTTAGTTTCATTTGATAATATCCTTCCATCAATTCTATCATGTATTTTTTATTGTTAGGAAAATTATCTATACTTGGTTTTTATTGAAAGAAAAATAATTTTCTTTGATTATGTGTTTTCCATCAAATTATATACATATAATGCTTAAAAATTACACTTTTGAAGTGAAAAAAAATCTATTTGAGAATTTAATAAAATTGAACTTAGTGATAAAATCAATAGAAGACAAAAAGATTAATTTCAAAACTATCTTCTGAAAATTAGAATCAATACATTATAAAAATTATTAATTAAACATTGGTAAATTCTGAAACCTTGGTAATATTTTATCTAAATTTTATTTCACAAGTTCATCTACTCTTAATTGTATTATTTTGACGTTTCTATTTTTCTATCATTATCTTAAAAAAAATTATTTGGAACTAGGTTAGAATTAAATTAATGTGGTTTGATTAAGCTTTTCTATAATTCTTTTCATAGCTCTCTCGATGGGAACGATCTCGTTACCATTTATCTACAGAATCAGTGATTCATGCGCTTGCAACTATAAATAAAATTTCACAATAAGTTTTTGGCGTCATTGCGAGGGAAACATCGAAAAAAAAGAAAAAAGCTCGTTAGATCAAGATTTGTTTAATTCTTCTACTAGTTAAATTTTGCTTATTGTGAATTTTTTATTTTTTTATTTTATTTTTTTATTTATCTGTTTAGTTATAAAATAATATTAGTTTTGTTGTAATAATTTTCTTGTTAGTTTATGCATATTTAAAAAAAAAAATCAGTTTCAATAGTACTAAGTTGAGTTGAGTTGGAATAGTGCATAAAATTTCAATTGGGTTACTGTAGCAACTTGATTACTATTCACGTGTTTTGTATGGTTTTGTATTTTTTTTGCATGGTCTGTTAGTTAGTTACTATAGATAATTAATTTATTTTTCTGCAAAAAGTTGTTTTAATTTTTAATTTTTTGTTTTTAGCTTTTGGTCATAAAGTTCTATATTTATATATATATATTTATATTTTTTTAATAATTTTTTTATTTCTAGGATCTTTATTGTTTAAAAAAAAATTAGATATATATATATATATATATATATATATATATATATATATATATATATATATATATATATATATATATATTACGTTGAATCATTCGAATTTTTATTTTTATTTTTTAAAGTTGATTTGCATTGTCTATTTTATTTTTCTTCCTCTTTTAGTTTATAAGTGTGACTAAATACACAACTTGATAAGCTATGTCAAAAAAGCCAATTATTCATCTGCCTAAATAAACTGGGACTTAAGTGGTCCATTGCGATCCCCAATTTTTTCTGGAAGCTTTATTAGTTGCACATTTTTCATTTTTATAAACTTTGAAAGAGAAATTTTATTTTATTTTATTTTTTCTGCATTTTCATTATTATTATTTTTAGTTTTATTTTCTTTTGTTTCATTTTATAGTTGGTATTGAAATAAGTTAATTTTATTTTATTAATTTATGCTAGCTTGAGAACGTGATTCAAAGTGTCGTTTGGTTAAAAAGAATTATTCTTAAATGACATTAAAATTAAATCATTAATAAAAATATCTAAAGGTGAAATAAATCGTGAAAATATGGAAAATCCAAAAGATAATAATGTTCATGTTGAAAGAGAAAAAACTCTTACAGAATATTTTTTTCTTGTCACTGCCAATTCTCCTTCTTGCATAGTTTTACCTGAGACTAATGCAACTTATTTTGAGTTTAAATCAGCCATAATTCAATTATTACCATCTTTTTATAGTTTAGAGAGAGAAAATCCATACATGCACGTTAAAGAATTCTTAGATATTTGTTCCACATTTCGCTTCCAAAATTTTTCTGATAATTCAGTTAGGCTGAGGTTATTTCCATTTTCACTAAAAGATAAAGCAAAAGCCTAGTTAAATTCCCTTCAAGCAAGAACAAATACTAGTTGGGATCAACTAATTAATAAATTTTTATCAAAATTCTTTCCCATGTCCAAAACTAATAGTCTTAGGAGAGAAATTTCCGAATTATACCAAAAAGAGGGAGAAGAATTTTATGAGTGTTGGGAAAGGTTTACTGATTTGATCTTAAAGTGTCCCCATCATGGTTTGAAATTTGGAGATTGGTAAAATGTTTTTATGATAGTTTAATTCCATTAAAATCATCAAATGATTTAATCCATGCGTGGTGGAAAATTTTTGCATCTACAAAGTAGTCAAGCTTGGGATTCACTTGAAACATTAGTTGTAAATTCTCAGCAATGGAATTGTTTAGATCCTGGAGCCAAACCCAATCATGTAACTAAGAGATGGGGCATTTATGAGATAAGATAGAGAGATGATAGTGATTTGAAAACTACACTAACTAGTTTGTCTAGGAAAGTGGAAGCCTTAGTGTCAAGTCAATCCATGAATCCTCAAACAAACACTAGGAGTGAGTTGTATGCCTTATGTTCTAGTACATCTCATATTGCTCAATTTTGTCCTTCAATGCCAAACCGCCAGGAAGCATTCTCTAAACAAGCAAATGCACTCCATTCTTATAGAAAATCATCTGATAGCCCATATGCCCTTACATATAATCCAAATTGGCGAAATCATCCCAATTTTTCATGGAGACAAAACCAACCTCCAATGAATTAAAGTCATCAATATAATATGTCCAATCAGCACATTGGTTATTCAAATCCGCCATATCCTTAAAATGCTTCCCGATTCTCTACTCCATTGCAGAAGAAGATGATACTTTACAACAGTTCATGCAATCAACCTAACAAGTTTTGCAATTAAATTCTCAATCCATTTAAAAACTTGAAACACAATTGGGCCAACTTGCAACTACTATAGCTAAAAGGGAAAAAGAAAAATTTCACAGTCAACCTGTTCCAAATCTAAAAGGTCAGTATGAGGTAAGTTCATCAAGTTCCAATGAAGAAGCTAAATCTATAACTACTCTTAGGTCTGGAAAATACATAGTCAAACCTGATTATACACCTAAACCTCAAAAAGTGAGTCAAAAGAGTCATCTTAAAATTTCATCATCCAAAGACTCAAGTGAAAAAGAAAATCAATCATTGCCTTATGTTCCAAAAGCCCCTTACCCATAAAGACTTATCTCAAAAGAGAAAGGTACCCAATATAGTGATATTATAGAAGTGTTTAAGTAAATTAGCATTAATATCCCTCTTCTTGATGTTATTAAACAAGTACCTGCTTATGCCAAATTTTTGAAAGATCTTTGTACAGTAAAAAGGAAAACAAATGTTCCTAAAAAGGCATTCTTGACTGAACATATGAGTTTCATACTCCAACATAAAACTCCTATTAAGTATAAGGATCTTAGTTGTCCGACAATTTCTTATACTATTGGTAATCATGAAATCAACCGAGCTTTACTTTATTTAGGAACAAGTGTGAATCTGTTGCCATATTCTGTTTATTAGCAACTAGGGTTAGGAGAATTGAAACCCACAATTGTGATACTTCAATTAGTTGATAGGTATGTCAAAATTCCTAAAGGTTTCATAGAAGATGTTTTGGTCAAAGTTAATAAGTTTTACTGTCCAGTGGATTTCATTGTTCTTAATACTCAACCTATTAAAAACACAAAGGATCAAATTCCTATCATCTTAGGAAGACCAATTTTGGCCACATCTAATGCAATCATCAATTGTCGAAATGGTGTTTTGAAATTATCATTTGATAATATGACTGTTGAACTTAAAGTGTTTAATATTGCTCGTCAACCAATTAACAATGATGATTTATGTGAAGTTAACATGATTGAAAGTGTGATCAATGATTGTTTTTTGGAAATGAATATCAATGATCCATTTGAGAAATGTTTAACTCAATTTGGCATGGACTTAGATGTTGAAAATTCAATTAGTGAGGTGAATTTTTTATTAGAATCTGTTCCACTAATGGATACAAACAAATAGAAAGCCAAATTGAACTTCTATTTCCCACAAAATCTAAAGAGTCAATTCCTGAATCACTAAAATTAGACTTAAAACCATTGCCTGAGTCACTGATATATTCATTGTTAAGACCATCAAAAACTTTGCCCATTATCATAGCATCTGATTTAGAGGTTAAATAAGAAAACAAGTTGATTGATGTTTTAAAAGATTATAAAGAAGTAAAAGGGTGGATAATTTCAAACATTAAGGGTATTAGTCCTTCAATTTGCATGCATAGAATTCATTTAAAAGACAATGTTAAATCTAGCTGTGAATTCCAAAGATGACTAAATCCTAATATGAAAGAAGTTGTTAGAGCTGAGGTGATCAAACTTTTATATGTAGGCATCATTTATCCTATTTCTGATAGTTCATAGGTGAGTCTTGTACAGGTAGTTCCAAAGAAATCTTGCATAACAGTAGTGAAAAATGATGAAAATGAACTAATTCCCACTTGAATCCAAATTGGATGGCGTTTTTATATAAGTTGAATGCTGTCACAAGGAAAGATCATTTCCCAATTCCTTTCATTGATCAAATGCTTGAGAGATTACCTGCTCATACATACTATTATTTTCTTAATGGTTACTCTAGATATAATCAAATCCCAATTACACCTAAGGATCAAGAGAAAACCACTTGCACTTGTCCTTTTGGAACCTTTGCCTATCGACGCATGCCTTTTGAGTTATATAATGCACCTGCTACATTTCAGCGATACATGATAAGTATTTTTTCTGATATGGTTGAGCATTTTCTTTAGATATTCATGGATGATTTTTCTGTCTTTGGTTCTAACTTTGATGAATATTGACATCACTTGACCTTGGTTTTGATTAGATGTCAAGAGAAAAATCTTGTGTTAAATTGGGAAAAATGTCATTTCATGGTTAAAAAGGGAATTTTTTTGGGTGGTCATGTAATGTCACAATAAGAAATTGAGGTAGATAAAGCAAAGATAGACTTAATCTTTAGCCTTCCTCCACCTCGCACTATAAAAGAAATTGAATCCTTTTTAGGTCATGCTAGTTTCTACCATAGATTCATTAAAGATTTTAGTCAAATCTCTCGCCCTTTATGTAACTTACTTACAAAAGATACACCTTTTATCTTTGATAATGAATGCCTTCAAGCCTTTGAAAAGCTTAAAATCTTATTGACATCTACACCCATCATTAGACCACTTAATTGGAGTATTCCTTTTGAGATCATGTGTGATGCCTCTAATTATGCCCTTAGTGTTGTTTAGGCCAAAGAGTCAATAAGCTACCTGTCGTGATTTATTATGCAAGTAAAACTCTTACTGATGCACAACTCAATTATTCAATCATTGAGAAGGAGTTGCTTGCTATAGTGTTTGCCTTGGATAAATTTAGATCTTATCTTGTTAGATCCAAAGTCTTTATCTATACTGATCATGCTACATTGAAATACCTTTTGTCAAAAAAAGATGCTAAGCCTCGCTTGATTCGATGGATTATGTTAATACAAGAGTTTGACCTTGAAATTCATGAGAAGAAAGGTTTTGAAAATGTTGTGGCTAATCATTTGTCTAGATTGATAATGGAATCTATTGACAAGGATTGTCCTATCAAAGAGACTTTTCCTGATGAACAACTCATGTCCATATCATAGTTACCTTGGTTTGCTTATATTGTAAATTATCTTGTTACTAGTCATATGCCAAGCCATTGGAGTAACCAAGATAAAACAAAATTTTTAGTTGAGGTAAATAAAGTTTTTTGGAATGATCCATACTTGTTTAAATATTGTCTAGATCAAGTGACTAAGAGATGTGTGCCTAAAAATGAATAAAAAAAAATATTATCTCCTTTTGTCATGACCATGCTTGTAGAGGCCACTTTAGTGCAAAGAAAACTGCTACAAAAATCTTGCAATGTGGATTTTATTGGCCTACATTGTTTAGAGACACCCATGTGTATTATAAATCTTGTGATTGATGCTAAAAATTAGAAAGTATTTCCCATAAAAATATGATGCCTTTAAATCTAATTCTTGTGGTTGAATTATTTGATGTTTGGGGTATTGATATTATGGGGCCTTTTCATAATTCCTTTGGTAATTTAAACATCCTTGTTGCTATTGATTATGCATCCAAATGGGCAGAAGCAAGTGCATGTAGAACAAATGATCATAGGGTTGTGGTGAAATTTTTAAAAGAACACATTTTTTTCTAAATTTGGCACACAATGAGCAATCATTAGTGATGGAGGAAAGCACTTTTGTAATAGGCATTTTGAGCATTTGATGAAGAAATATGGCATTACTCATAAAATAGCTACTCCTTATCACCCACAAACAAGTGGTCAAGTTGAAATTTCAAATAGGAAAATCAAACGCATTCTTGAGAAAACGATTAACCTCACTAGAAAAGATTGATCTTTAAAATTACATGATGCATTGTGGGCTTATCGTACAGCATTGGAATGTCCCCTTTCAGACTTGTTTATGGAAAACCATGTCACTTACTAGTTGAATTGAAACATAGGGCATATTGGGCAATTAAACAATTAAATTTCTCTTTAGATAAAGCTGATGCTTAAAGAATGCTTCAATTGAATGAGTTAGAGGAAATTAGAAGGGATGCTTATGATTATGCAAAATGGTATAAGGGCAAAATGAAAATTTTCCATGATAAAAATATTTTGAAAAAATCTTTTACTCCTGATCAAAAAGTCCTTTTATTCAATTCTCATTTGCATCTATTTCCTGGTAAGTTGCGTTTTCGATGGTCAAGCCCATTTTTGGTTTACACTACATTTCCATATGGAGTAGTTGAAATTGAAATCCAAAAAATGGTATGTATTTAAAGTCAATGGACAAAGATTGAAACTATTTTTGGAGTTGGAACCAATAACAGTGGAAGAAACACTTTTGAGTGATCCTATTTATTAGGATCAATTCAATTCAATTATGTGATTTTTTTTTCTTCTTTTTCTTTGTGTAACTAATTTTTGTTTATATTTAACATTTGTTCTTTGTTTTGTAAGTATAGAATACAAATTTTTCAGCCAGATATAGAAGCATCTCTTGCTACACTCAGAAATAGATTTCCAACTATTCCCCAAGATGTACTCAAAAAAATTGACAAATGCATACTAGAAAGAATGAAGGCATTTAGATGTCTAAATCTTCCTAAAGATATTCACTGGATCATAGAAGCCAAAGTACGACTGGCAGGTGAGTTAAATGAATCATTTGTTAAATATTTGCCAAGTACGAGGGGAAGTTCTTGCTCAAAGAAGAGGAAAGCAAATAGAATGAGAGTTTGCTACAAGTGTGCAAGATGGAATTGCAACACACATTGTAGAAATATTGGATATGCATCTATAAATTGAGAAGACAAAATACAATTCATAAAGGATGGACTAAGTAAGGAGTCTTTGGATAATATCCTACAAACTCTTGAGACACATCCATGTGGACAAGTTCAACGTACTCTTTTAGATTATGGAGCTCATTCAAAGAAGAGAAACAACATTACAGTCTAAGGAATCTAACGTTAAAAGACCCTATTTGCCAGTTAATAAGAAAACTGGATAGGAAGCATATCCTAAACTTATAGAAGGCGTTTAAGCCGTTATTGAATATAAAATCAAAGGAAGATGCGAGCCACAATCACAACTACTGTTCATGATCAGGTGTATCACTAACTTTTTGACTTTTGTGCATTTTTCAACACTATATAGTTACTTTTTGAATTTTCAGCATCTAGATTTTTGTTTTCTACATATTTTTCTATTTTAGTTAACTTTTTAGTCTTTTAATGTCTGTTTTTAGCTTTTCAATGTTTTCTTTTTGATATTTGTACACACAACATTGATTATTTTTATTTATTATTATTATTTTTTATCTTTATTTTTTCTCTCTGTCAATAATTATTTTACCCCATTAAACTATTCTTTTATTCTACTATTTTCTTTATATGCACATTCATTATTTTCAATATGTACACAACCTCTTGAAGAAATCTATGAACTAAAAAAAATGGCAAAACCCTTAACACACAAATTCAAAACTTTTTATGTCTTTTGTAGTCCAAACTCTAGCAAGAAAAGTACTTGATAGCAACTAATGAACTTAGTAGAATTTTAGCTAAACGAAAAATTGATTTAGTGTTTGAGTGAGGTAGTTTAGGGTTAAAGGGTTGTGTTGCAAGTTCTACATATATTGGAGGTAACAAAGTCCTAGGAATAGTTCTAAAGGCTTTGGCTCAAAATAAATACATCACTGGTGGAACTATAGGTAATGAGTTACAAGTCATGAGAATGTACGAACGAATGGCATACATGAATCTCAATACTGATGCTTTTATCGCATTACTTGGTGATTTAGAAACATTTGAAGATATTTTCACCATTGCATCTTGGACCCAATTAACTATTCTTCAGAAGCCATTGGGATTACTTAATATTGATGGTTTTTATGATGGTTTACTATCTTTTCTTGATCATACTGTGAAACAAGATTTTATGACACCGGCAAGTCGACGCATCCTAATCTTTGCTTCAACTATTGAATAATTGATTGACTAACAATAAAAATTTGTGTCTGAACTTGATCCATCGATGGCGCAGATAGTTTGGCACCCCAAGACCAGTGGCAGTAAGAAACATGGACTAGATTTAAATCTTCGGTTGTAACTTCCCTAACTCTTATAGCTTTTCTTATTGCATTTTTTTTGTGTTACACCTGATCAACCAAAGTCTTCTACTCCTTATTTATCTATAGTAGACATTGGGGACAACGTTTTAGCTAAGTTTGAGGGTGGAGAAACTATTATTTAAAAAAAAAATTGTGCTTTCTCAATTATTTCTAAGGTTTGATTCACTAAAATTTCATATGGTAGAGTAAAGAGTTACTTTTGTGCTCTTGATATGCATTTATATTTTTTGTGATTTTCTTTTCTTGTTTTAAAAAAAAAATTCCAATTACTGTGATGAGAATTGAGCTTTAATATCATGGCTTTGACTGGTAATGAATATTGATTTGAATTTGATGACATTCTTTGGTTACTTTATTTTCACAATGATTATACTTAACTCTTTTCTCACAAGAGCCATGATTGTTTTGTAGAAAGACAAGTATGCTAGAATAAGTGTGTTCTTATACCTTTAACTTGATGATCATTTTAATTTTGATTTGAAAGAATTATATATTAGAACTTTCCCTTAAGGTATTTCGAGGCGAACGACTGATCAAACATCAGTTGTTAAATGATTAAAACATTAGGATTTTCACCACAAAGCCAAATAAACCAGTTTTCCAATTGATATTCCAAGAGAACATCTCTTTAGTTAGCAAATTTGAGCCTACATTGATTAATTATTTTCTTTGGTAACCACATCTCTCACCTAGCCTAAACATGATGATATCTTTACCCTTATTCTAAAGATGAAATAGAGATAAAAAGACAAATTTCATGATCAAGAGATATTTCTTAAAAGTTTGAAATAAAAATTAAAAAAAAAATCTTGATTCTAAAAAAAAATAAAAGTATAAAAAAAGAGTAAAAAAAAGGAAAAAAAATATCTTGAGTTTGAAGATCAAAGCTTAGATATTATAAGTGGAGGTTAGAATAAAGTAAAGGCCAACATAATAATAGTTGGCTACATTTTATAAGTATCTCCTACAAAATACTATGATGTCTTTAACTTTATGAAGTCTTTAGAACTTGTGTAATCTCCTATCCATTTCATTCTTTAGCCACATCATATCCCACAGCCCAATTACAATCAATATTAAAGACCTTTTGATCTCATGTGATTCAAAGTAGTGGAGATTTGTATCAAAGGGGAAGCTTATGATACTTAATTCTTTATTAGAAATTGAATGATTGTTATTGTAAGGTTATGAGAATTTTACTTGTTTGAAGCATGCAAATCACATTTATTATTAATATTGGCTATTTCACACACTCACTTGAGTATGATTGTTGCAAGATGAATTAGCTTTTGAATGGATATATATTCAATTTAATACTTGTTTGATTTCAAAGCAGCGATATCTTATTGTTCTCTGAGATAAATAGTTGGAAGTTTATATTTTTACAGGTATTTGTGGATATTACCGTTGGAAACCCTCACAAGACTACAACTCGTCCTCTATGGGCTATCTAAAAGTTTAAAGGCTTGTTGCATTTGCTACATGCAATCGTGATTTCTTACAAAAGTATACTAGTTTAGGTTTTGTTTTTTTTTTTTTGCTCGAGGACTAGCAAATCTAGGTTTGGGGGTATTTGATGAGCATAATTTAATACATATTAATATCCTTTAAATTTATTTTTTTATTATTCATTTATTAAATAAATATTTTTATTTAATGATATTTTTATGAAATAGGAAATAAAATGGTGAAAGCTTAAAAATTGAGTGAAATTATAGTTTTTTACTTGCATGAATAATAATAATAATAATAATAATAATAATAATAATAATAATAATAATAATAATAAATTTTGTGAAAGAAATAATTTTTCAATAAAATCAACTAAGTCATTTTCTTTTCTTTTGACAAAGGACACCATCTTCAAATATGCAATGGAGACTAAAGAGCTTACCAACCATCTTTATGCAAGCCAATTAAGGAAAACAAAGGATTCAAAGATCAAAGTCATACATTTGATGCTAAGGAAGAAAAATTGCAAAAATTCAAGTCATCACCAAACATTCATATGCAATCCAACTAAGGAAAACCAAGAATTCAAAATTTAAAGTCACATATTTGATGCTAAGGAAGAAAAATCATTTGAAAATTGGTTTCTCCATCAACTTGCCATCTAACCATTCATATTTATAAATAGAAGGGAAATGGCTTAGCAAAAGAGGAGCTTGTGAGGGAAAGAATTGAGAAAATAAGGAAGAAGTTGAGATTTCAAGATTAAGGATCCAAATTGCTAAAATGAGTTCTTTTGTTTATTTTGTTGTTCTAATTATGTCTTTGTGAGTTTTAATTTTACTAAGATGGATGATGAAACCATGTTAGATTATTAATTTCTATTATGTATTGATTCTAAATATTTTGCAATTTAATGTTTATGATTTTGGCTTCATTTGATAATGTCCTTTCATCAATTCCATCATGTATTTTTTATTGTTAAGAAAATTATCTATACTTGATTTTTTTTAAAAGAAAAATAATTTTCTTTGATTATGTGTTTTCCATTAAATTGTATATATATAATGCTTAGAAATTACACTTTTGAAGTGAAGGAAAATCTATTTGAGAATTTAATAAAATTGAGCTTAGTGCTAAAATCAATAGAAGATAAAAAGATTGATTTCTAAACTATCTTCTAAAAATTAGAATCAATACATTATAAAAATTATTAATTAAATATTGGTGAATTCTGAAACCTTGGTAATATTTTATCTAAATTTTATTTCACAAGTTCATCTACTATTAATTTTATTATTTTGACATTTCTATTTTTCTATCATTATCTTTAAAAAAAATTATTTGGAACTAGATTAGAATTAAATTAATGTGGTTTAATTAAGCTTTTCTATAATTTTTTTCATAGGTCTCTTGATGGGAACGATCTCGTTACCACTTATCTATAGAATCAGTGATTCGTGTGCTTGCGAGTATAAATAAAATTTCACAACAGGGTGCATCTTCAGCTAGTTTGACATCATCTTCATCATCAATAGGGCCTATATCAAGTTCTGAGTCATTAGACTTACTACTCAAACTAATATGTTTACCCTTCTTCTTCCTATTTTCAACGTACGATGGTTTCTCCTCATTGTTTGCACCCTTAGATTGCATACCTTCTTGTCTTCCAAAAAGTTCATCAGAGTATGCAAATTTAAATCCTATGTCATCTTCTATAGCTTCCTTCCCTTTTCTTTGAATTTCTTCAAAGAAATCACTTATGAATTGATCTAATTTAGGATTCTCAACCTCTTTCCTCTTCCTTTTCCTACTCCTAACTTCATCTGCTTGTAACCAACCTTGTATTGCAATCTCATTCAAATCATCATCTTATGTTTTGAATTCATCTTGTAAACCTTCACCTCTTGTACCTTCATTTACTGCAGCTTGTTCACCTCTTGGACCTTTATTTACAGTAGCTTCCTCATATCCTAAACATGTCCCTATACTACTAGTCACATTAGTTTTATTAAGCAGAGCTTCAGGTCCATTTTCATCTTCATGCCATGACAATGCAATGTATTCCACAACCTTTTATACTTCATGATGAGCATATATATGCAAGCTTCTTACATTCTCTAGGTTGTTAGTAATATATTGTATATCACCATCAGTCTTTATTAGCAGCAACCCATTGGCCAATGACTTTCCAAGTTTTCTAATATATATTTAAGTGCCATCAAGGAACCCAAACTCTTCTTTATACTTCTTTTTGATATGACATATTGATAAAATTTCTGAATCAAATGGTTCTAACACTTCCATTTCACCATTTATATACTGTCTACCAGCTGGCTTAGTCCACAAACCCCTATAATGGAAATGAAAGTCCACAATGATAGACATATTGCAAAATGAAGAGCTTATTCCATTCTCATTTCAATTAGTATATATTTTATACAGATATACTTACATTTACCCTATTGTTATATTCGATTTACCCTAAACCCATATTATAATAAATCCTAATTTATTATTGGCACTTTCACCTCTCTAAATAATACCTTAAATTGAATTTTTTTTTCATTTCCCATATTTAAAATACCCTAATTTTATTATTATTTTAAATTTAAATACCCAAATCCTCAAATCACTAAATTCATACTGTAGTGCAAAAACCTATCATCAATGCACAATCACAATGCACTAACTCAATAGATGTTCAAACAAAAAATTACTTTTCTCCCCATTCCCATTTGTATAAACTGATGAAAAAGCACAAACAATCAACCCTATAATTTATCATTTGCATTATAACAGACAAAACATACACACTTGTAAAGCACCATAATGGCTGAAAGTATGTCAGCAAGTGTTTAACTACTTTTGTCAACAACTTAACCCTATCACAGTCCCACCTTATCTCCGCACATGCAAAACAGCTTTTAGCAATGATGATTCAATAGTTAATAAGCTTTAGGGTAAAATGCAATATTTATAGGTGAAAAGTATGTGTTTATATTAATAAGCTTTGGGAATTTATTTCATCCTTAGCGCTTTAGGTAGCTTTTTTTCCCAACATATGTCTAGGCCCACGATAAGTAATAGAGCTATTGACTCCATTGCTTTTGGGCTTTTCTAGGTTAAAATACAAAGTAAAATGAGTAAAATGGTTAACAGACCCATAAAAGCTTAAAGGGGTCATTGCATAATTTTTTTATTTAGGTGGTGTTTAATGAAACTAAAAATTAATGCTGAAAATTTAAATATTGAATTTTAAGTGTATAATAAAATAAGTAATATAATTTTTAAATTGTAAAAACATTTAAAAACTTAATTACTTATTATATTCAGCATAGACTTACCATTTTAAGTTTTTTTACTTAATTAAGACTTTTAAGATGTAACTATCAAATGAATTTAAAGCGATTAAGTACTTACTTAAAATTTTAATTTTAAGTGCCGAATGAAATTATCAAATACCACCTTAGCCCGAGGGTGTTTTTGTATCTTTGCTTGTTTATTTCTTGGCAAAAAGGAGAAAATTTAAAGGAAAATGGTGGTATTTTAATATTTTAATATTTATTTAATTGTAAAAATAAATAGAAATACCATTTAATTTATGGAATCAAAATTAATGGAATAATTAGTTAGTTTATCAATATAAGGGATGCATTGATTAGTTAAGACAAATCTGAAAAATTAAATAGTAATTTATTCTCATTTTTATTTAATTTTTTAATAAAAAATTAAAAAATCGATGAAAAATTAAAAATGTTAGACATAATTAAAATTAAAAAATTAATTAAAAAAAATTAATTAAGTAGATCAAACATTAGGACAGAAGTCACTAGTAAAGAAGTGGTGAACTGGTCAATAAATGTATAAAACTTCATAAAATAATGAATTAAAGAAAGGGTAATAATGGAAATTTATAATTAAAAAAAAGTTATTTGCTCTTTTACATAATAAAATTTGGGCTATGGAAATATCGAAGAAGAAGAGAAAATGAAAGGCGTGTCTCTGTATCGTCGGAGTTGTTTAGTTTTATTTAGACCCTATGCTTTGGTTCCATCCACTTCTTACTCTACTGAGATTCACAACAGTGGCACCACCGATGGGTTGCATAATTCAAATCTCAAGATCTTCGATCGCCACCTCAAACGCAAACAGGTATAAAAATTCGACTTTCTTCTTCTTGATTTTAAATCAAATCTCTAATTTAATGTAGATTTCTCATTACCGTATCTGCTTGGCTACTGAAAGAATTGATTTTCTGAGAACTTTTATTATATTAGTAGTTAATGGAGCTCTATTCTTGTTAATGTTTACAATTTTGTTATCTGTGATTACTGTTTTTAGTATTTGTCTGATTGGTGGCAGCGTGACCGAGCTGCATGGTTAATGCGCCCAAATGATTGTTTTGTTGATGCTGTTGCTGAGAATCTATTGGATCGTTTAGAGGTATAAACTTTTTTTTTTTCTTTTTGCATGATTGAACTCAATGTGAATTCCACCGAGGGAGCAGGGGCAATTAAGATTATCACTATTGGAGTGACCGCAACTTTAAAAACTTAATATTATTGAACATTTTCTTCACTGTTTGTTTAATCTGCTGTGTGCTTGTAGGATTGTCGGAAAACATTCCCAACAGCATTATGTTTGGGGGGTTCTTTGGAAGCTATCAGACATCTATTAGGTGGTCGTGGTAAGAGTTTATAGAAATATAAAGATTATATAGAAAAATATGACGAGCGTCAAACTTGTTTTTAATGCTTTAAAATCATTTCTTATGATATTTTTGAATGACCATCTGATTATATGTGCTCATGCAGAAGTTCTTTGCTTGTGCCTTCAAACATTGGCCTCTAATGTTAACTAGCATGACCTCACAAATAATTTTATTGAAGATTGCTTCTTTGCTTTGTTGTTGTCTTTGCTTTTAATGGTATCAGTACTCACATATAGTCTCTTTAATGTCAGGCTCCATCGAAAAGCTCGTTATGATGGATATGTCCCATGACATGATTAAATTGTGTAAAGATGCACAGAAAGATGCAAATGAAAATATTGAAACATCCTTTGTTGTTGGTGATGAGGAGTTTCTGCCGGTAAAAGAAAGGTCTCTTTGTAGATTTATAATGTCTGTACATATTACAATGAAATGTCATTGCTACTAGATTTTACTTTGAATTATAATAGTTTGCATTTGTGAATGTGAAGTTCACTAGATTTGGTAATCAGTTGCTTGGGACTTCACTGGACAAATGACCTTCCTGGAGCCATGATACAGGTATGTATAGTGTGCCTTTGTTTAGTAAGTTTTACCATCTGCTTTCAATTTGGCATGTAATCTGTCTGAGTTTTGTATCGCGTGCTGTATAGCAACTCACTCAAACTCAGCCTTAATCCCAAATTAATTGGGATCAGTTATATGGATTCTTTGTTTTCACTCTAAATGATTTTAGGTTACGTCTTTTGATATTGCACTCCTCTCCTCCAAGTTATTTTAGGCCTACCCCTTCCTTTCTTCCTCTCCTCTATCAAGATGTGCTTGATGAGAAGCTTCTGGAAGGTTGGATTACAGCCTAATGTGTTCTACACTTGTTCCCTTTTTCATGGGCAGTGCTATTATCTTGAATGCTGCCTGCAGGGCACTTGCATAAGATGCTCAATATTTTGGAAGTTTTGTGTTTTCGGATGGTTAGTTGATCCTTTGTCTTTCATTTTTCCCCATGCATGACATGTGGTATGTGACACTTAACTTCTTATTTCTCACATTATGCCTTGAACTCTGATTGAAGTGATGGTAATGGAAGAACTATAGAGCAAAGACGTGGGGTTCTCATTCCTCACATTATGCCTTGAGTTCTGATTGAAGTAATGGTAATGGAAGAACTATAGAGCAAAGAGGTGGGTGTACTGAAGTTTGGAGGATGTTTTTGCTTTGCTTTTAGGGGTTTTTGTAGAGAAAGAAATAGTAGGATCGTTATGTGTGATGAATATCTACCCACAAGTTATGAGACAACTTCAGAACATTGATTTTGTTTTCAGCGAGCTTTTGTGTTCACTGTTTTCACTCATTTTAGAAGTCTTGGATTTGTAAGGAACTCTCTGTTTCTTTCCATGTTCCAATTCCTTTCCATTTTCAGGTGCGACTCTTGCACATTATTTGGGGTTGAAGGAAAAAGATTGTGCAAATACAGTATCTACATATGAATACAATAAAAATGTGTGCGTGTGGGTGGGGGGCGGTTGGTGTGGAGTGTGTAGGGGCAGAAGAGGGCAGATAGAGGGAGGATGGAACGTCACAATGTTTATTGAAAACATGTATAGAGGGAGGATGGAACTTATTGAAAACATGTATAGAGGGAGGACGGAACATCACAACGTTTATTGAAAACATGTGTGTGTGTGTTGGTTGGGGGGGTGGGGGGTGTTTGTGCAGAAGGGGGCAGAGAGAGAGAGGATGGTACATCACAATGTTTATTGAGAATTAGGTATTCACTATTACTGACAATTGAGATGCATAATCACTGAAGGTTGTGCTATTCTCTCTCCCCCTCTCTCTTTCTTTCTTCCAATTTGTGTACTTCTTGGGCTTCAATCATGTTTGGTGGCCTCTGAAAGTTAAGCCATATGATTCTGTTCTGTTTAAAGTATAAGACCTTTTGATTGCCTTTTTATACTCTCTTCAATTTTTATCACCATTGGGCATCTCTACTGGTTTTGTTGTTTGTTGTGAAATAACAATCTAGACTTGTCTGTGATATATATTCATTTTATTGAATTTGTTTCAGTGTAGATTGGCTCTGAAGCCGGATGGCCTATTTTTAGCAGCTATTCTGGGTGGAGAAACATTGAAGTTGTTTATTTTCCATTTTCTTCGTGTTTCTTAATTATGAAAGTAATATGCATAAATTTGCTTTGTTTATTTTTCCTCTTGTACTTGTGATTAGGGAGCTGAGAATAGCATGTACTGTGGCCCAAATGGAGCGAGAAGGAGGCATCAGTCCTCGAGTGTCACCTTTGGCACAAGTATGTATGTTTTAGCATTGTAATTACTTTATTTGATTATTTCCATGGTAATATGGCATATATTTTTAGTAAACATATATTTTTAGTGAACTTTGGAAATTCAAATGTGTGGATGTGCACATTCATGTGCTGGTAGATCAATTTGAATTCAATGTTTTGGTTCTGATACACGTTCAATTGAGACATACAACACGTGGTATATATAATTTTCTATCTTTTTGTTTTTATCTTGGGGGAGAGCCAGATGGTGGTGGTGGTAGTAGTGGCAGTGGGTAGGCTGTGGGTTTTGTTCTTTCTTTTTGGTTGGTCATTCTTCACATTATTTTTACTTAATTCTCTCTGTAGATGTGGATGGGTAGTTACACTTCTCCTGCTTTCTTCCTCAATTCTCTAAACTGCCAATGGAAATATTTAGCCAATTTCTTTTTCTTTTGTCACAGGTCCGTGATGCAGGAAATCTTTTAACCAGGGCAGGCTTCGCCCTTCCTGGCGTTGATGTTGATGAATATGTAGTTAGGTATAAAAGTGGTGAGAAAATGCTCCTGATAAATATGGTTCCATAGTTTGCTTGCTAAGATTTGTTAAACTTAGATGATGAATGTGTTCTCTCGTTAATGTCTATTGCTGCTTTATTTGTGCGGAATACTTAATGAATGAAATTGCATGCAATAGCTACTGCATTGAGATTTCTTTTAAAGCAGACAAGAATCTAGAACTGGGCCTTTATGCTAAACATCTTGATTGTGAAATGCTAACTTCTTCTTGAACAATTTTTTGTGCCAGTGCCAATTCCATAATCGCCCCTGTTTTTCCAGTATGGCTTCCTTTAGAGCTGTACTTGATTTCTTTGCCAAATTGTTTATTAGATGTTAGGTTGAACTCTTATTTGCTTATTATTACTGCCATATATTTGATGAAAACACTCATGCCAGATGATTCTTGGCAATCCATGGCTTTTTGTTTGTGCTTGTCTGCAATGCACATTAATAGTTCATTTGGTCTTGATTTACTTTTAGAGAAGTCTAAATTTCAGTTAGCTATAAGAATAAAATCTTATTGGACCAATTTTAGTCTTGCTTTACTTTTAGAGAAGTCTAAATTGCAGCTTTTGTAATAGTTACAATACAATTTCATTGGAAACACATTGCTATGATTGGTAAACCTTCCCCCCTCGCCCACCCCCCTCTTTCAGTGCTTGATATGACATGTTGAAATGTGGTTACCCTTTTATTTATAAAAATATTTTTGTTTATAAACTACCTCTCGCTTTCTCTTGGGTATAGCTTTGGAGCTGATTGAGCATCTCCGTGCAATGGGTGAAACCAATGCTCTTCTGCAAAGGAACAATGTAAGATCTGTGACTGTAAAAGCATTGGCCTATACATATATTTATCTTCATCATATATGAAATTGGCAGCCTCATCTTTTTATTTTTATTTTTTTAAAAAATTGGAAAGGTTAATTTATTCATGAATGCGTGCAGATCCTAAAGCCAGAAACAGCCCTGGCAACTGCAGCAATTTATGATTCAATGTTTGCAGCAGATGATGGCACCATCCCTGCAACATTCCAGGTGAGTGCTGAGGAATACCAAAAAATCTTTATTTGATGCTAATAAAATAATGAACATGCTTCGTGCATGCTAATACTAATAGGGACTGTTAAGAAATTTATATATAATAGTTTACCATGATATGATCAACAAATTCTATTAGATTGTCTGTTCTAAATGAAATTATGATTTTTTAGTCACTAATTTATTACTTTGAGACCTAATTGCCAAATAAGAGCATATTTATTTGATTGATAGGTTCTTCGTACAAACAGAAATGAGATTCCCTTGGCTTTGCAGGTTATTTACATGACAGGTTGGAGGGAACATTCTTCGCAGCAGAAGGCCAAAAGGAGAGGATCTGCCACTATATCGTTCAAGGATATCCAAAAGCAATTCAGCGGTGATAGCTAAGAAATCTCGTCCTTCAATAGCATTCAATATGAATTTAAATTTAGAAGAAACTTCTCTC
Source organism: Reutealis trisperma (assembly GCA_947687605.1). Lineage (NCBI taxonomy): Eukaryota > Viridiplantae > Streptophyta > Magnoliopsida > Malpighiales > Euphorbiaceae > Reutealis > Reutealis trisperma. The sequence goes on along the minus strand of CANTUT010000820.1, from coordinate 50,425 downwards.
TTAATAGAGTTCTCTCATTTGCATTGATTTCTTTACAAGTTCACTTTAGGTATGTTGCTATTAGTAAACAGGAAAGAAAGAGGCATTGGATTATGGAGGAAAAAGGTCTTCTAGGACTAAAATATCTTAATAAGCCCAATTCTGTCTGAATAATTTTGAAAGGTTAATTTTGTTGATAATGATGAATTATGTAGCAAGTGCAAAGAGTATCTCATTGATGTCTGATGATATTCGAGTAAAATTCATCAAGAGAGTATGTTTTGGCAAAATGTTGACATGCACATTTATCATTGGGAGTTACCACTTAAATTTTGCCACTTTAATTTTGTAACCTATAAATACTCAACTGGCATAAGAATCTGATTAAGTACGAGCATGATGGAGTGGGATCCAAATTTGCAATTAATAATCAATGAATGATGGTGTGCAAAAGTCAAGAAATAGTAGAATTATCTCATCTTTTTATGAAAATTGTCTTTCATTATTATTATTTATTTTAGTGATAATTAATTTTTATATATAATATCATATTTATCTCATTTATCTTATTTTCATACTTAAACAATTCATTTATAAAATTTTATCACTAAATTTATTAATAAATTTTAAATTTAATAAAGGCATATATTATTCAAATTAATATATTTTAAGTATGAATTACTAAAATTATATATTTATTAAAATATAATTTAAAATTAAAAATTTCAACAAATTTTATTTTTATATCAAATCAATTTTAGATTTAATTATTTCAACTTATAATATAAAAGGCTAATAATTTAACATCTTAAATCATTAAATTATTTTTATAATATACTTAATAATAAATAATTTTGTTAAGGAAAGTCTTCACCATTATGATATATATAGCTGCAGTATTTAAATATTAATTAATAAATTAGAGAGCAATTATATTATATATCAACTCGAATTATAACGATAAATTATTATAATAAATAGTAATATTAATATATTAAGAATAAGCTTGTGCTAAATATTATAAAGTTCAAGAGAAACAAATTGCTGTTTATCTTGACTATTTTAATGTTTTTTTTTTCTTTTCTTTCATTATTTCATCATTTAATTATAAGTGATTTATTTTTTTATCACACTTATAAATTTATTTAATTATAACTCGTCATATATATTTGTTTGGGTTGGATGAGAAGAAGGCTAAAAAATTACATTATCCCAAATTGAAAATTATATTTTATGATTTTTATTCGAAAAATTCTCATTTTTAACATTTAAATTTTTTGTATAATTTTCTTGAAAAATAAAATTAAATGTTAAACAGTATTAATACTAATTATTTATTAGAATTATTATTAATATTAATTATTTATTAGAAGTATATTTTTTTATTTAATATATATTATTTACTGTAACTTTTTATTTTATTCAAAATCCATGGCTTTATAAACAGTGATAGATATTAATTATATTACAGAAGTATATTGAATTTTATTTAATTTATTTCATAAATTAAATATTAAATAGTATTAAATATTAATTATTTGTTAAAAGTATACTATTTGTTAGAAGTATAGCTAGGCAACGGAATTTTTTTTTTTGCCATCCGGATCATCGCCCCGCCAAGAAGAAATGGGTTCTTTTGCCATTTTTGCTTGATTAGACACTCACTGGAACAGTGAACAAAATTTTTTTTGCCATGCGGATTTTCGTCAATCTGGTACAAAGAATGCATCGTCATCACATCCTTAGGTTTTTATGCATACGTGGATGTAGGTTATGTGGATCCTATGAGGGAGGGTGTTTTAGTCATTTTATTAGGCTTAAAAATAGGAAATGGGTAGAGTAATATAATATCATTACCCATACTCAAAGAGGTACATGTCTACCGATACTCATACTCATAGTAAATTAGGAAACTTGCAGATAACTCATTACTCATATTAATTACCAGATTATTTTTAAATATATATATAAATTTTGAATATTTGATTTAGAATATAAAATGAATTTATATAATAATAATATAATGATTTAGGATAATTTATTTATTGAAAAGGATATTTGATTTGATTATTTGATATGAAATTATAAATGCTAAAATTTCAAAAAATATAGTGCTCTAATGAGTTGTTAAATTTAATGAGATAATATTAAGATGTGTGTCTAAACAATTATTTTATATAAGAAGTAAAAATAAAATTGAGTGAATTAATATTAATAGAAAAGGAATAAGCATAGCAAACAATATTATCTAAATAGTAGATGCATTAAAAATATACAAAAGTGACTCTTTACTTTACTATTTTTATACTCAAAATTATAAGAAAAAAATTATAGAATAATATTAATTTAAATAAAACTTATTTGATTATAGAACCAGAGAGAAAAGAAGATCCAGAAATAAAAAAAGAAAATTTAGAGATAAGAAAAAAGATCCAGAGAGAAGAGAGAGATTTAGAGAGTTTAAAAATGAAAAATTTGCAAAGAATTTAAAGAAAGCGATTTTAAGGAGAAAAAAAATAGAGGAGCAGAAAAGAGAGAACTGAGAAGAGAAAATGAGCAAAATAACAAAATGAGAGAATGAGATAAATTTATGATTAAGTTTAACATCATATATCTAGGATATAAAATGACTTTTTTATCCTTAATAAAATGAGAAGGTATATTATTTAACTAAACTAAAAAATATTATGGTGATTTCAATGAAATCATTAAATTATAAAAAATCTATTATTAAAATAATGTAATTTTACTGATTGAAATATAAATTACTTAAGGATATTTAGGTCAATTTGAACTTATTTTTATATTTAAAAAAATATAAAAGTTATTTTATATACTGAAATACTCAAAACTTTATATAAAATAATAGAATATATAAAGTTTTATATAAAATATATAAACCAGATAGTTTAGGTAGGGTATGGATACGAGTATGAGTAGGGTACTATATTATTTGTACCTTATCTAAATCCAATGCTATTTTTCCATCATCTAATCAACTTGAGTATTACCCACTTTAACTTGGTAGAGTTCAGGTGAGTACCGATGGGTATGGTATAAATTGCCATTTCTACTTAAAAATGGGATTAATATTTAAAAATTATTTAGAAAATTTTATCTTATGTTAACTAATTCTCTATGAACTAATCTTACATTTATATATATATATATATATAATTTTAGTTCAACCTCAATTGAAATTCTGATTTATGACTCTCTGCTTTTGACGATTCTAAAATCGAACTGAGTTTGAAAACATTGGTTTGCTGTGACTTTTTATTGTTTTAAAAATCTATGACTTATGTAAACAGTAGTAAATATTAATTACATTATGGAAGTATACTGAATTTATACTAGATATAGATTATATACTAAAAAAATATTAATTTTTATGGTAATGTATATTATTTGCTATTGGTACTAAAAAGATACTAAATTTTATGATAATATATACTATTTATTGTGATTTTGCTCCTTTTTTTTAGGTATATCATCATACTTTTTGTATCAATCTAATCAATAAATAAGAGAATTTTTTTATTTAAACTAGACTAATAAAATTGATTAATGGAGAAAAAATAGATAATTATGATCAAAATTATTAATTAAAAAGAAAATAAATAAAAGGAAATTAAAATAGCAAATAATATATACTTATACATACATAAATACCATTTGAAAAATATTTAACAAACATTTGAAGAAAAAGGATGAAGTGTGTGAAATACATAAATTGAAAGCTACAAAATGTTATGTTTTTTAAGTTTACAGGTTATTTTTGGGAAAAAAAATTAAGGTAGAATAAAAGCAATTTTTTTTTATATATTTTAGGCATTTGTGTAAAAAATAATTACATATATGATATTATTTATAAAATACTAATTTAGCTATAGGATAATAAAAAAAAAAAACATTGAATTTAATTGTACCTTAACAAGTATGGAAATTGCTTATTCCTTTATTCTTTTATCAAAAAATAAAATTTGTAGTTCTTTGGCCAAACAAAAGAACAAATATTTTGTTTATTATTAATGTTGTTTTTATTAGTTGGATTTGTTAATTAAAAAATAATAGTTTTGTTTAAAGATAAACTTTCAAAATTATTTACTAATTTCTCATTTTCTTGCTTTTGAAAAAATACATAGGTAATTAGTATTGTATTATAATAAATATACTTGCAATAAATTTTTAATTTTTACTATATAAATTAATGAAAACATTAATTTATTATATTGTGACAATTTATATTTTTGCAATTTTGATATTAAATATTAAAATATAAACAAATATAATATAATATACAAATTAATTATTATTTTTGAAAATTAAAATTGCATTTAAACAAATAAATTAGTCCACTGTTATTGTTAATAAAAAAATTAAATAATTTTTTTATAGGAAAAAACAATCATGCTATAATTATAAATTTTTTATCTTTTTCAATTTTGATCTTTTTACTTAATAGTAGAACCTTTTCATCTTCCTTTTTCTCTTCAATATTTATTATTTTTGTTTTTATTATTTATATATTTTGAATCTTTTTGCAATGAAAACTTTAATTTCATTTTTTTTTAGATGATCTTATTTAGTTAATCTCATAAAAAAATTGTCACGCTTCGAACTCGAGGGCACGTGACTGGCACTAGGACACGCGAAAAGCACGTGGCTACCAGTGCCTGTAGTAAGCTTAACATAAAATACACAACAGAAATCTAAAATTGTAAAGCGCTATGGGTCCATACAAGTTAAGCAGATCCAATCAAATATCAATATAAAACAAAGTCACGTTAGACCAATAACTTGCTTATCTCAATTATCTCATAAATATAATATCATACAAGAAGATTCTGCTTAACAATAGTATCTCAACTCATCAAATACATAACTGAATATTAAATAATATACAAGTACAAGATGTAACATTATGGAGTTATAGAGCTAAATTTACAATTATACATATATTATATACATTTCTTAATACTCAATAATACAAACTACTACTGAAGGGAACTTGACAGTTTACTCAGTTTACAATTCCTTCACAGGCTCATTCCCCGACCTGAAAATAACAAAATGAACAGGAATGAGCGTCCGACTTAATGAATGATACCAGCTAATATATTAAACCGGTGTCCTATTGAGCGTTCGACTTAGTAAATGATACCAGCTAATATATTAAACCGGTGTCCTATAGACAAATTTTTAATGCTCATGCTATGTATTATGTCGTAGGGACAGACAATTCACATCATCAAGCAAGGATGAGATGCAGTTCACAGTACCACACTAATACTCAATAAAGGGAGCCGATCCCCTTATCCTGACTCTCTGAATCTAATAATCTGTTTCTTATATCCAATGGGCCCGGCCAGTACTGGTCTCTACTATGCAGCTTTGACCCAACTGATAGCAATCCCGACGATGAGCAGGCCTGGCCAGCATACACCAATCTTTGCTCATCTTCTTAATCCATCATAATCTCAATCATAACCGTAATCATAACCAAACCCGTGATCCTAGGTGATACTGTATCCTCCCGACCTCCATCCTTCAATCACAATCACAATATAGTACAGAATAAAGAATATCGATTCATCATTCACAATTAAATGTTACATGTATCTATGCAACAATAGTGCCTAATATATATATATATATATATATATATATATACACACACACACACAGTAAATACAAATGCATATGGAAACAAGATAACATATTAGGGAGTATCACTCACCTAACTGACGACTCGTCTGACTGGCTTCTCTCGGAAGTGTAGCCTTTGGAACTAGGAAGACGCCAGAACATCAACACCTCACAACAAAGGATATTATTAAAAAAGAATGACTCACATAACCAGACGCAACTTAAAGACTATTAAGATTCTTATCGAGATCTCGACAGAACCACACTAAACTTAACAATAGACTCAACGAACTCATAACAACTATAAACTAGAATCTACTAAACATAATATAACTTATTTAACAATTGAAATATAAGAGTTTCAAGTTAACTTTCACTAATTTCGATCATACGGATGTCGAGAGTCACGCCGGAACGACGACACGAAACTGCTGGACTACCCCATGCGCCGCCGATGGTCGACCAAGTGCCGCCGCTGCCGTTGGCAGATCTGGGTGATCTCCACACCAGCAGGTTCACCTCGATGCCAGGAGCTCAAAAATGGTCATCACTCGCTCGTATGCAGTCGAAAAATACCTTAAAAGATTCAATTTTGGATTTTCCGATCTCTTCCTCCGGTAGCCGATCGGAGGCAGGGTTGCTACCAAAACAAAGCTCTTATCCTCAGGAGTTGAATGGAACCAACCTTGCTTGATTTGGCCACCAGAATCGGCTGAAAATTGGTGTTGAAGATTCGGCGTCCGCAAGACTTCTCTCTTCGCGTGCGCCATTGTATGCCGCCCAAAGGAGGTGTAGCTGCCTTTTTTGAGATCGCTGGATGGTGGGCTAGCCACTGGTGGTAGTGGTGCAGCCCACCGCCAGACGGATAGTGGCCCTCCAACACCACAGCCTTCACCCTCTCTCTCTCTCTCTCTCTCTCCTCTATTTCTTCTTCCCCAAACCGCTCCCGTTTTCTCCACGTGGCCAATCAAAATCCTCCCTTTTTCTTCTTCTTTTAATTTTTGCAACACAACACATATATATGTATATATAATAATAATAATAATAATAATAATAATAATAATAATAATAATAAACCATAGTTTATATAATAATGATAATAAGAATAAATTCTAATTTACATACTAATAATTCAATTAATAAACTTATTCACAATAATAGTAATTATAATGAAATCCCGAACTTCCAGCAATTTATATAATTAAGATTAATTGAACATCATGTTAATATTCAAATATCAAAATATAATTTCTCCAATAACTATTATAATATTTCATAATAATATACATATATAATATTGTGATAAAATTATCATTAATAATACATATTCAAATGGTATGAATATATATAATTTAATAAAATATAACTTTAATATTTGCTTAAATAAATAAAATAATAGAATAATACATTCCCGTACAAAAATAGAATTTTAGAAAAATAATTGAAAATTCAGAGTATTTCAAAAATAATATTTTTTTCTTTCATACTAATCAATTTCTTATAAAATTTGCTATGATCTATTTCCTTCTATAATAAATAAAAAATAAGATATAATAAAATTTTAAAATAAGAAGTGATATAATAAATATATGATTAACTAAATTTTATATTAACATAATGTACATATCTTTATAGATTTTTTATATTTGCCAACTATACATCCCCATTATTCAAATATTTTCATATAGAGTTTCACATATAAAATATAAACTATTCTAATTGATTTTTTTATTTAAGTTAAATATAATTAATTGTTTATTAAATAATAATTATTTTATTCTTTTCTTATTCTAATTAAATTCATTTTTTCTTTATTTAAATAATAAAATTTTAAATAAGAAGTGATATAATAAATATATGATTAACTAAATTTTATATTAACATAATGTACATATCTCTATAGATTTTTTATATTTGCCAACTATACATCCCTATTATTCAAATATTTTCATATAGAGTTTCACATATAAAATATAAACTATTCTAATTGATTTTTTTATTTAAGTTAAATATAATTAATTGTTTATTAAATAATAATTATTTTATTCTTTTCTTATTCTAATTGAATTCATTTTTTCTTTATTTAAATTAAATTAATATAATTAGAAAATTAAATTATTTAATTATAATAATTATAAAATTATAAAAATTGCAATATAATTAATTATATATTAAATAATAATTATTTTATTTTTTCTTTATTTTAATTAAATTTATCATTCCTTATTTAAATTAAAATATAATTAAATAATTATATTATTTAATTAATAAATGACTATATTACCTATCATAAATACACAATTAAAAAAATTTAGTAGTGACTCTTACGTAAATTTACTTATCCTCCCCCTCCACACATTCATATATAATAAAATAAATATAGATATAGATATATAAACTTACCACTAATTTAAAAAAAAAAATAACAATTCAATATCACCAGGCTTCCGAGCCTAACATTTACGCATTTACAGCCCTCATTTATAGTTAAATTTTCCATTTCAGTGATTCTTTTATTTTTCATGGGTACCAAAATGCATAGCAGCAAATTTAGAAATATATATATAGTAAAAAATCAAGTACTGAATCCGAGCTACTGAATCTCCATGTAACTAATTGAACTTAAACCAGAGCCAGCATAACAAAATCTCACTTGCTCAAAAAGAGATTCTTCGGAAAATAAAATGGGGCCAAGAAATTTTTTTTTTTTCCTAAAATGTTAAAAATAACTAAAAAAAAATTTGTATGAATGTAGATAAGCAACGATCTAATTGAATCATGTATATCAGAAACCAAAAACCTAGAAAAATTAATTCATAAAAAAAATAATTCTTAAATATTCAAATCAAAGTGATGAGTCTGAAATCAACCTAAACTGTAGAGAAAAGATTTCAAGAGAGGTAAGACATATAGAGAAGAAAGGAGGGTCAGGAGCTCCCAGTGATTTACTTCCGAGAGAGCCTCCGAAATCTAAATCAACAAGCCGATTGAAATTTTAGCTAGAGAGAGAGTTTAGAGAGAGATTTTACATTTGATTGTATCTATAAATGGAGATATCTTATAAAGACAATTTTTATTCCTCGTCACAAATATATGGAAACCCCAAAAGCTTTTCAATATTACCACCTCTCCTTGCAAGAACAACTTCTTTTTCCCTTTAAGATTCAGAAGTTGTCGTTGTTTGCTCCTAATCCCATGCAACTGATCATCATCAGAGTTCTTGGGTAACCCTCTTCATTCTTGTCAGTTTTGGAGTTAGATTTCATCAGAGTTCTATCGATAATAAAGAGATTGGAAGAAAAAAATGGTAGTTATATATTTCAAAACAAATTTCACGAGAGTCCAAGATTGGAATTACACCTGACTTTTCCTTTTTTATGCACAAACTCAATTCAATACAATACCTGAAATATTCAAACTTGTTTTGATTTGATTCAAATGAAAATTTGAATGTATTTATTTATTAATCTCAAATTAATACTAAAAAAAAAAATTCAAACAACTTTAGTTTGTACTTGAATCAATAAATTATGCAAATATGAAAATAATATTCAAAAAAATTCAAATAAACTCAAGTTTAAAATCAAATTAATAAATTATTATATATAATAAATGCATTTAAAATAAAATAAAATCTCAATACTATATTAGACTCATTACTCATTACTCGAAGTCAAAACTATTAAAAGTTGAGCTCAACGATGGAGTTGAATTTAAATATTTTACGAGTTTGAGTTGGAATAACTCAAATAATTTAAATTATTTACACATCCAATTAAAAAGAAAGTTAACGACAGTCTTTTCTCAACAATTGCTTAAATACTCGCTCTCTAATTAGTTATCATATATTTAATAGATAATTATAAACATATCCAATCAATATAATAAATACATGTCAAATATAATAAATAAATGTCATTCTTACTTTATCGCATCTATAAAAGAAATACTAATGACTTAATTTAATTTCCAATTAATTTGATTTATATATGAGTTATATACATGTGATGCCTTCATGTATATATCAAATTTTTTATGAGTTAAATAGCTCATCTCATTTACACTCCTTGATTAAGAGTGTGCAATTGATTGGTTTAATAAATTCAGTTAATAATTTTCATTAACTGAATTAATTGAAATTCAATATTAACTAAACCAAACTCAAACTCAAATTAATCGAACTAAAATATTGAATTTTGATTAAATAAGTTATATTTTGTTTTTTAATTAAAAAATTAATATATTATGAAATGCCTTTCCAATTTAAATATATTATGAGTATTTATAATATTAAAATTTTCTAATTTATTTATATAAAAAATAAAAAAATAAGTAAATCATGACATGAAATGATGCTACATAATATTAAAAATAAATATTATATTCAAATATTTCATAAATGTAAATATACAAACTAATTGTCCAACAATTAAATTATAAATTCATAAAAAATATATATATATAAAAATGAAAAATATAAGTACATAAACTAATTAGGACATTAAAATTTCTAATTTATTTATTTAAAAAAAATGAAAAAAATAAGCAAATCAATTCATTTGATTAATTTGGTAAATGAAATTTCCTAACTGAACTAAAAACCGAAAACTAAATTTTTTATATTCTTTAACCATAGCAAACCAATTATTTTATCTAAACAAACCGATTTAACCAAATTACATCAGTTCGATTCGATTAATCAATTTGTACCCACTCACCCCTATTCCTAATATAACTTTTATAATATGCACGAATATAAGATAAAAGAGAAAGGAACTAAGGGAAAACATTTAATTTAATGTTTTTTTACAGCCCTCAAAAATATAGAAACATCCACTATAAAATTGGTGTAGAACATCTAGTCATAATTTTTCTTGAAAAGTATCGCATCTCTTGCATTTCTAAATACAAAATGTCTCTTGCTTTAAACAAAACTAATGCAGAAAAATAAGTCGCTGTCAATCACCTTCGTTGAAAGGGGGAAAATGATACAAATAGAAATAACGGAATACCTGATCATTCTCTTCATGATTCTTGCACCATGCAACAATATCAGCATGAAAATACTGCATTCTACATACGATCAGCAGAGACAGACAAGAGAGCACTTCTGATGCATTTTCTGTTTCACCCTAACTGGTTCCAAACTTCTAATCTAAACGGAGTTGCGCATTTTTACCAAAATTTAAATATTTTTGTGGCCAACAATAAACTTGGCTATGAAAAACCCGATTGTGTCAAGCGGAGATGACGGATCGAACCTCTGAACAAGTTCTTCCTCACCAGGTCTTAACCACTCCCTGTGGAGACAAACACTATTTGATTATTTACAAAAAACAAATAAATAATAAATATCTTAATAATTTCATAGAGGGATTGAGACTGAAAATCCGCATAAGATGGTACTACCTTGAAGAAAGAAACTAAGGAGTTAGTTTCCCAAGCATTTTTTTTTTCAGATATTATTAATAGTCAATATTAGAACCAATAAACTATGTGCTGCATGAGCAGGGAGAAAGACAACATAAAATTTGAGTTTCACAATACTTAACTGGAATTATTATCTATAATGTTATTTACAGCCAAATAAACATGCTAACTGAAGTAGAACAATGAAGAAAGAATAGGGAAGGATGATTAAAGAGAAGCAGAGAAGAAATTAGTAATTCACTCAATTATGAATTCAGCACACAAAAACTGTCATAAAAGAAATGTAAGCCCAGAAACAGTTTAGGCGAGTGGGCACATAAAAGCAATCCTGAGATAATAAAATTCCTTGCACAAAGAAAGACCATAAACAAAAATTGAAGCCCTAAGTGAAATCCTAGTAAACTCGGTTATGATGTCTCTCACTAATGTTTTGAATTAATCCAATAAGGATATCGTGATAGGAACCAATATTATTCATTTTATGTGCTCACTGAACATGAAGCATTAATTATTAAGAAAAAGTATACAATCATATTGATCAATGGATATGAGCACATCCTTAAAAAGACAGCACATATTGCATTGGTTCCACAACAATCATAATAAAAATAATCACCACAATTTTACAAGGAATTTGCACTCCCATTTTACTGAAATGTTGTCTCAAGGCACTTTATTAGAGCCTTTCACTATAATTTCAAATTCTAGAACCTAATTAGGTAACAGTTACTCTTTTATGTGTGGAAGGCAATGAGCTTTGTAGTCAATAGAATATTAGAAGGATAAAAGGCTTGTGAATGGAATTTAAAAAACATGGAAAAAAGTGTGCTTAAAAAATTCAAATAATGTCAAATAAATGGATTGCAGTACTTACTCCACAGATCCATCAGGAAATTCACAAGCACCAACAAGGCCAGGTCCTCCAATTCTTGGGTGCTGAAATGCATCATAAGAGCATGTTCAGTTCCATCAGCAATCATGTGTCAATAAGCATGTTTGTGTGCATTGATAAGCATGCCTATTTTATCCCAAAAAAAAAAAAAAAAAAAAAGAGTACATATTTGTGCATGTAAGTTGGATACAGTTATTTGTTTAATTTGACGAGGACAGAAATCCCAGAAACCTGGCAGCATTTATGGACTGTGAAAATAATAGTATAGGTTTACAATAAATGACGTTAAGATAGATTTCTAAATGCTTTTTTAATTCTTAAAACCACAAACCAAAAATGTGTTGGCATCCCTTTGATAAAACTTTTTTTTAATTTGCGCTCACTACATAAAAGGCAGGACTCAGACCAACCTCAAATAATTACAAACATAATCAATATCACCTTAAATTTACAGCTAGCTATCAGAAACATTTCAAAAAATTTGATCCGTGATTTAGGAGCCTACACAAATCTAACTAGAGTAAAATTATGTGAACTAGAGTAAAATTATGTAGTTAGCTTATTATATTTCCTAGATTCAGTCCAGAAATAATTCCAGCAGCTTGACGTTCTACACTTTGTTACAACTAACATCCATAAACACTGATCAACAATGCATTGCACAAAATAAATAGATACAAAAATAGCAATTTATTTATCAATATTTAATCACTACAAACTTGAAAGTTGAATGTAAAAAGTGAAGAAATGGTACTTAGAGAATCTAACCTGTGGTGCTAGCGAGAGGAACTTATATGTATCCAAAGCATACCGTACTAGTGATTCATTTTCCCCAGGGTTTATTGTGCATCTGTCAAATTAAATAAATAAAAATTACAAAAAATGGGGCAACCAGTTTAGTTTCATGTTTGCTATGAGACATAAATAATTGAAAAGTAACAGCTAAAATACTTTTGGGAGCTACCCAATGCATGTTAGGCACAAAAACCACCAAAATAATGTATTCTTTATATTAATTTTGTATTCTGTTGTACCAAAAACATAGCTTGCAACCAAAAGCACATTGGAATGTGTATGCGCACTGACTACAAGGACACATATTAAACCATGTGGATATGGAGAATTGATAAAACAACAAAGAATTGCTATCATTATTTCTTCCTACTTACCATGGCAACCTAGTTAAACAATGTTAACTATTCCTATGACTGGGAAAAATGATACATCCTATGGAGAGAGAAGAGAGGAAGAAAGGGGGAGGAAATATACAAAATTTACATGATCACCAAACAAATTTGATATATAAGTAGCAAGGGAGAAGTCCTACGTAGGAAATGGTCCAGGGCCTCGAGGCACATGCCTCAATACCTTGTGAGGCAATCTTTTTTTAAATAACTTTAAGTTACAAAACAAATGCACCGCTAAAAATGAACGAGGCACTTCGCAGATACTAACGTTGAATACACAATAACTCCACCAGGGCGAACCAGTTTAACAGCTTGGTCAAACATTCTCCTTTGATACTTTGCATGGTTTCTTAAAGATTCTACAGTTTCCTGGGAAAATATTACACACCAAATTAAATTTCCAAATGGAAAATACAATAATAAAGTAATATAAGAAATCATTCATTATACGAAAATTGTAAATGCAATATTGATTATCAAGCCATACGACATTGCTACACAGTCTGGCAGAAGCAAGCCTACACCTTTAGAAAGAGACAAGGACGAAGCGAGAATAAGCCGGGAGAAAGAAAAAAGGAAAAAAACCCCCTTGCTCATTCACGCTAGTCTGTTTTAGATTTATTTCGGAGTACTTCATAAATTACCTAAAACATAACTAGATCTCTTGAAATCTGAATTCAATTACCTTTGACCCTTTTTCTGGTATTACCATATGAAATTCAGGTTAAGTATTATTAAACCAACTTCCATGGCAATTTACCTGAGTTTAGTAAATATGTAAAAGCCTGTTATTAACTTATTATATAGGGTAGCTAGGAAGCATTTGTTGAAATGAAAAACTTTCTAATCTGAGATGTGTGGAAATTTTTCACGCATAAGTTGAGAAAAGAATTAGAGATCTTGTCACACCTATAGCTAGAAAACTAGAAAACTTCTATATATCTGCAAAATCAAGATTCACTTCTCGATTCTCGATTTCATTCCTAACCCTGAAAAGGAGGACTATGCTACAAAAAGTCTCTAATGGTTAGAAATATCAGTTTTTTCCTGAATATGAACTACATACAACTAAACAAAAGAAAATTATCCTAAATCGTTAAAACAGTAATCAGATAATAGAAATTATAATTTCAAAAGTACAGGTTTAATGCATCACTACAATACAAAAAGAAGACAGTTAGATTTAGATTGCTCTACCTCGCCAGCAAAAAGTCTAGGTCTCAAACCAAGAGCTGAACAGGGAGCATCAAGGAGAATTCGATCAAAGCTGTCAGGATAAAAACCTTTTGATTTTTCAACCCTGCCACCCAGGCACTGATTTCTACCTGGTCCATTCCTCATTCTTCGCTTCTGCTTCCTGATGTCAGCTTTGCTAACATAAGTTCTCTCATTCTCTTTTTCATTGCTTACTATAATATTGAAAATTAGATAAATTTGTAATTGCAGAAAAACATTTTTGAGAAACGCACATCAACATGAGGGAAGTAAGGAAGCATGATGACCCTCTCAAGTAGGAAATCAGATACAGGAAATACATTAGAATAATAATGTTAAAAGAGCTTGAACCCAAGTACAGGTCCTGTGAAAGTGGGCTCCCAGGAAAGAAAGTTTGGAGCATTCAAGTCTTTTGGCATTCATCCATTCAAACAAACATTCTAAATTAAAATACATGCAAGACCATAAGGTTAGGAATTAAGACTGACATGTGAATCAATGTTCTGATCCTTAATGAGGAAATATTGCAACTCAAAAGTAACATTGGCACAACTTTTCTGAACCAACAAGTCATTGTTGTATATGCAACATGGACTTCAATAAAAATCAATATTGTGTTCACCCACCAAGGAAGACATGTATTGAACATTTAATCAAAGCTAATCATTTCTATGATCAAAGGAAAGTGATTATGGCGATGATAACTGGCTTTAAGTCCAACACAAATTATGGAAATTATAAAAGGTGTTCCCCTTCTTGTAAGATTCAATTCAAGACTAGAGATTCATTTACATCAGTGTACTATAGAACCAAATAGATATTATATGATGTTTGATAGCTTATATCTATCATATAAGCTCCAGGGTAGAAAAATAAATAATATTATAAAAAATAAATAATATTATAAGTTGTCCAAGTTGCCAAATGATGTGACAAATACAATGATGATCTTGATGGAAGTATCATGTATGGATAATTGATAGACCAAAGGTGGCAACGGGGGTAATAGAATATTCAAAGCATGTTAAATCAACATAGCCTTCCAGAGTCAAATTTAACGTAATTAAACATTCAAAACCACTCAAGGAGAGAAGGTAAAGAATTTTAATTGTCGTCAGTTCCTAAATGGTCAAAAGCCTTTCAAAAGGTAAATCATGACAATGAAGTGAATCTCATCTTGGCCAACAATGACCTATGAGAAAATTCAAACAATGAGAATCAGTTTAAGACATAGTATAATTTCTAAATAGAGAAGCATCATGTATTCTTCAATAAGGTGTATGAATGAATAAGGTTAAGAGGGTGAAAAGCAATACCTTGACTACAAGGAATTTAGCAGATATTTTCATATTAGAACAGAAACTCACAACAGTTTACGCAACTTAATGCTTCCAGTTAATGAAGTACATAAACTTAAATGAGTACTGTACCTACCACCAATTCCATTGCATGCCCCATCAGGATTCACCCCTTGAACAGTAGAAGATGTTTTCTCGTCATGAAACCTCAACAACTCCAAAGAGTCAGACTCAGAACTTTGAACAGTGACAACATCGTTTGATTCAGTTTTTCGACAGACAGATTTGAGGGCATCCAACTTATAAGTCTTTATACAATTCAAACTCATTTCAGCAGCCAATTTCTGAATATCCAGCACCTATGTATGTATAAACAAGATATCAACACAGTTAAATTATCAGATGTTGAAGAGTAATCCACTATTAGAGGATGCAAAATTGATCAAGAAAATGTGGTAAAAGGGAAATAAATAACTACATTAAAGAAAGCATGCATATGGCAAAAAAAAAAAAAAAAAAAAAACCTTAAATTTAGACAAGTATGGATTTCATTATAAGAGTTATCAAAGTTACAGGATACAAATAAAAATTACCTGAGGATAAAAGAGAATCCTATGTCAATTTGTAGAAAACATACGTATTATCTGTGTTGTTAGACCTGGACCAGCCTGGCTGGCAGGACAGGGTTAACTGAAAACTGTACCTAAGGCCGGTCCGGGTTAGGTGAAAGGTTTACAATAACCCAGTGTAAACCTGTACGAACTGGTGATTGAACAGGACAAACCAGTTCAACATTTTAATTCTAAAAATATTTTAAAATTTCGCCAACTTGATGGTTCGAACCTATGCTCACACACACACACACACACACACATAGATATATATATATATATATATATATATATATATATATATATATATATATATATATATATATATATATATACTTTTAGTAAGAATAAACTTTACATCTCTAGTATAATTTACATCAAATACTTAAGATTTAGAATTATAGTTTTTACTATCATGCAATATTAATATTGTAAAATTTTAAATTTAAATAATTAATTTACATAAAATTATTATTTAAAATTTTAAATTTAAATAATTAATTTACATAAAATTATTATTTTAAATTTTGATTAATGTCAGTTTAATAATTAACTTCTAAATTCTAATAATATATACTAATTTTAATTTTCTTCTAATTACTAATAAAAGTTTATTAAGTCAATGTATTTTATATAATATTCAATATTTATTTAACTCCGGTTAAACTCTAGTTCAACCCCGGTTGAACCTTTGATCCGTGATACTCTCCCTTCACCTGTTCTAAGATCGGGCCAAGTCTGAAAACTATGTGTATTATCAAAAGAGTTAATAAACAAAAAATTCTTCCACTTTTCCCAATGTCATGTCAGAATATACCCCATTCTTCTGGGATGACAGTTCTGATCTATACTTTATTTGTGAGGTAAAACAGTGGCAAGGTGTTAGAAAGCCATTTAATTATATGAAAAATTAGCTTCCAATATGTCTACAATATGTATAACTGTACAAGTATGCATATCTTTGATAATAGGCTGCAAAACCTGTCAAATGTTTACGATTTTTTTACTATATTTTTTTGCTTTCTATGATTTAGTTTTACATATAAATTAAATGGATTTAGATGACTTGGCCAGAATTTTACACCCTATGCCTCAAGTATAAGCTAAAATGAGTCAATTCCACAGAAAGGGGGCCATACTTGGAAATCTGGAAAAATTTCAGGATTATGTTGGCAATTCATCCTTATTAGAATTAATGAGAGAAAAACAAGTATAGAGACTTTTAAAAGCACTGCTCAGTTCCATTTAGCAAAATAGAAAATGCAGCATGAAGTAGATTGCAACATAATATGCTATTGCTGGTATTTTCAAACACGGTAAATTAACATGAGAACAGCTTTGAACCCCTAAAAATTCAGCATGGATTTGTCACCAAGTCTAAATGGCATATTCAATGAGGGAAAAGAAAAAAAAAATCAACCTGTGAAACCACAAAGCTTGCCTTCCCATGGTAAAATAGCAGCAAAGGAAATGAATCACAAACTAGCTTAGTAAGGGAACAAATAAACCCTAACCAGGTAGACCAATATTGAGCTTGACTTGAGGAATGGGGAGTAAGGAATTGCATTTTATAAGAGAAGATTTTCCGGGAAAGAACAAAGTGGCATACAACATGGATGACAAGGGATACTCCTAAAAGACTTAACAATCAACTACAGACAACAACATGAAAAACAAGCTAAAAATTAAAAAATAAAGGTCTCAAAGTATTTTAAAATCCCTGGATTGGTCTTAAAGTATTATGATATGTTACACCTCAGCTAGTACTTTAGTAGCTCATAGAAACAGTATCTTCCCTCCTTCCCGACTCTACCCTACAACAATGACTAGAACATATAGTGTTGGAAAATATAATACCACATGGGAAAAGTATAAGAATATAGAGTGGAATATATGTGGAGTAGATTGGGCCTTAGCACAAGCTAATTAGTTTTGTCCAATATGAGGTTCCAACCCCACTTATATGGCCATTGATATCATTTGGCCCAACACTCTTAAGGCCCATGGATTTTCTATATGGTATTAGAGCTAAAGATGGCCCAATAGCCGGATGATCCTGAGCTCGTATTTAAAGACTTGGAGTTTGGGCTAGCCAGAGGAGTCTAGACCCGTTTGTTGACCTAGGACCTCCAAGAGTAGACCTAGGTGTGTTTATGATGGGCCTCCAAGAGTAGACCCATCTTTGGCAAGTGATAATTGGTCCAGGCTCAGTTATACTTGAGAGGGAGTGTTGGAAAATATTATCCCACATGAAAAAAGTATAAGAATATAAAGTGGAATATATGTGGAGTAGATTAGGCCTTAGCACAAGTCAATTGGTTTTGTGCAATGTGAGGTTCCAACCCCACTTATATGGCCATTGATATCATTTGGCCCAATACTTTTAAGGCCCATGGATTTTCTACATACAGAAATACAAAAGGTATGTGCCTTGCAAAGAACTTGGCATCTTTTTAATCAACCACCATTAACAAAGTCAACTTTCTATCATAGGGATGGCAGCAGGGTGGGTATATTGAGAAACCCGCCACCCTGACTGATTTTATACCCTCCCCGCCCCATACCCGAAGCATGGAGCGTAAGGCGGATATATCCGTTTATATCAAATGTAAACACATGTAATCACCAAGCTGAAGGTATTGTCTCTACATAATTCTGCAGAAGCAACCAAAAAAAAAAAAAGGCTCAATCTAAATTCAATAAAGTTTCAAAACCCCAGTAATACCTTGATATCTATCACCAATTTGACCAATGGACACAAATCTAATATGCATAAAGGATGTACACGGAATGAATAGTATGGCTGGAATAAATGGATGTGAATAACTTCTTATCATTGCAGCAACTTTTTAGCAGTACCTTATTATGAGATCTATCAGCAGCAACAAGCTCTCCTTCATCCTTCATAAGGATTGCAATTGCAGTTGTCTTCCCTCCAGGTGCTGCACACATGTCTAATATCCGTTCACCTTTTTGAGGATCTAGGACACAACAGACAAGGGAGATATAAGGCAAACAAAGAGGCCAAATGCTAAATCTTTTACAAAGGACAATACTTTATGATTATAATCATTTTTTTTTTTGGTGGGGGGAGGGGTCTAATGGGGAAGAAGGGGGAAAAATATTACATTACAACAATTACATTCAATAAAATAACATGAAACCAATAATTATAATGAAGAGAGTATGATTAGCATAGTTATCAGAAAAAATGGACCAGCTACACAAACCGGATTAACTGGAAACCAGTCTCATTTCTAGTCCGTTCTACTTCTTTTACCCGATTATATCAAAAACAGCCCCAACCCACATGAATAGGCCAGGTAACCAGCAAACCAGTTCAATGGGTAATTACCCTTCGTTAAAAAAAATAAAAAACCTTAAACTTTGTTTGTGTTCTTGATGTTCGAACCCTTGACCTATGGGAATATTACTAGAGCACAAACCAGCTAAGCCAAACATGAACTCCTATTAGTTTTATACATAGAAATATATTATTTCACTTAAAACAAACTATATTGTAAAATTAATTTTGATAACCACCTTCCAACATAAATTAACAAAAAATTTAAATACATTATAAAATAAATTTAAGTTCTTTAGCACTAACAATTAAATTTCTCTCATTTTTATTTATGCAAAAAAAAAAAAATTACTTCTAAAATTCTTATTACCTATTTATTCTATTATTATCTTAAATTCTATTATTACTTTTATATTATTTGTTAAAGAAAATTTGTTGTATTCAAATTTATTTCATATTATTCTATTAAATTGCTTATAAATTTTATATTTATTATATTTTATAATGTTTAATTTAAGTATTTTCAGTTCAAAGGCCGGTTGAATCTTTGACCTGTAACCCTTTGGCTCTACTAGTTCAAAGGCCGAGCCGAGTATGAAAACAGTGATGATTAGTACTTTTTAAATACACAACAAATGTGAGGAAAATTATATGAATTATTCCTTCACCACAAGCTTATCAACTTCAATGTTTTGTTTTTAAACAACCATGAAGATTCATATGGGCAAAGGGAAAAGGTTAAACAAAGGGTAATGACAAAGATTTACCTTATGTTCGGAATGAAGGAAAATAAGAGAGGAGGGAAAATAAGAGAGGAAAATAAATGAGGAAAATAACTTTACCTTGTTTGGGAATGGAGGGAAAATAACTTTAAAATTCATACATTGTCTTTTCTCCCATATATTTTTAGCTTTCCATTTTCCTTCATTTCCCCTTTTATTTTCCTTCAATCCAAACAACAAGAGAAAAAATAGAGTAAAATTTTCATGTTTCCCTCTCTCATTTTCTTTCCTCCCTCAATTTTGCTCCCAAACATAGGGTTAGTCAAAGCATGATAACAGTCAAAATAACTAGAAAACAACCATGATTACAGGTAAATTTCTTCAGACAACAATTATTGTAGAATAAATACCTAGGGCATGAGCAGCAATAATGCTGGGCAAGTTCTGAAGAAATATTTCTCCCTCGAGCACATCTGTCATTCAAAACAGGCAAAGAAAGATAAGACAAAAATGAGAGGCACACACAGAGAAGCATGTCAGTTCCTCAAGTTGAATATGAAAGGTCATAATGAATCAAGATATGATTATTAAAAGCAACCATCTATCACATGAAAAAAAAAAAAAAAAAATCAATAATTCAACAGCCATTTTCAGCTTATACAAAAATAGGTTATATCATAAAGATAAAAGATTATATTTCTAATGAACATCGCATATGGAGATATTTTTATTTTTTATTTTTTGTTATTACAAAAAGATTAATTCAAAAATCATAAACCTGTATTCAGTTATTCGTAGCACATGCAAGATGACGAGAAAACCAGAAAATTGCATAAAAAAATATTGTTGACTTGTTGCTAAAAAAGATATAGTACAACAACTTTAAAAGACAAGAAACAATGACAAAAGCAAGAAAATAAACAAAATGACTAGTAGTTTTCCATAAGTAGAAAAAAAAAAAAAAAAAAAAAACCATTCAGTATGGTAAGCTATATCTCTAACATAACCATCATGATATAGATTAGACAAGGAGCAAACTGTACCATGAAAAGAAGGCAATTTAAACACTCGATTATGCATATCCACAGCTATTCCTTCTGAAACACGGAATAGGCCAGCCCTTGAGATTGTTGTCATTCCTTGGCCAATGTACAGGCCCTTTCTTCCAAAATAATAAGGATCTAGAAAAATATAACATGTGTCAACTCTCTGATATCTAAGAAATTTGCACAGGGATTATGCTAGAGACATTATCATGAGATCAAATATGAAAGGAAAGAAACACATCAAGCTTAGCCATTGCCTTTAGGTTCGAGAAAGAAAACATCACATACAAGGTGTGGCATCTTCTATTTTCGAAATTTAAAAGAGTATAGAACAATTATATCCTCATCCATTAATAAAATAAATTACATACTTTCATATTTCAAAATCTGAACCAAGCAATAAGTTGCTTTAAGGGAAGAAAGAATTAAATATGATTGAGCAAAGCAACAGGTATGCATCTGGGCATTAAAGAGGTCCACCAGGCCTTCAATATAGTACAGCACTGAATGACACAACTTGTAGGTGAACACTGTTTCACTCAAACTAGCAAGCATTTTTGGTTGTTCTACCCAACACTTTGGTTTTCCTCCTTGCAATGAAAAACAGTGGTTCAGAAGTACTATATCTGAATAGCGGACAGCAACCAAAAAATTGAACATACACCGTTATCATGATTTTCTGATGCATAACAATTGAAAAGCAACAATGCTTCTACCAGATATTTAACTTAAATCCACAGAGAAAAATAACACATTGAATGAGAATACTAAAATTTATAAATTTAGCTTTTATATCACTATGTTATTTTACATTATATAGGAAACATAATTATATGTTAAAGAGAAAGGTAGATCAATTGGAATGACTAATATGATATTGCGAAACACAATACAGGAAGCAATCCTCTGGACCACATATCTAGAATCACTTCTAATTCTCAAGCTACCTGAACTATCCAACCAAGGATGTCTATCTCAGATTGAGCCAAAAAATAAGATAAATTTTACATTTCTTTAAACTGAAAGGGATAAAAATATATGAAGATACAGTTATTCTGGAGCAAAGTAGATTTTCTGGCTTCTTCATGGTATTCCGCATCAGCATCTTTTAGAGGAATGTCATAACTGATATTCAATGGTATTAGAAAGCCATTGTCTTGTAATAAATATCTTCTTTTATTTTTATCTTTTCTAGTGTTTTATGAGAAAGCATTTTTCGCGACCCTCTCTCTCTCTCTCTCTCTCTCTCCCTCCCCCTCCCCCTCCCCCTCTCTCTCTCAATACAAACATGTATCAGTGAATGAATGTATATAAGCATCCACGCATGCATGCATGTGTGTATATACACACTCACAAAAAGCTCAGAGAGGGAAATAATTTGATCTAGTACTTCAAATTATATCAAAGAATTAGTCTTTTCTTTCATAAGAATAAATATCTGATTTGAAACATTCATCAACTTATCAAAAGATACTGGTAAATTGATAAAAAAAAAAAAAAAAAAAAAAAGAAACAATTTATGCTAACAACTTAAATGTTAATGTGCAAAATAAATATCCTTCTTGCCTGTCTGAAGTCCTTGAAGAACAGTCCCACGTGTCATACCAATACCCCATCCACCATCAGGACTATGTTGCTCTATAGCAACTGAAACTGCTACTACGTCTCCTTTTTCAACATGTGCACTACAAGCCATTACACCAGGAACAAATACCTACAAGTAAATTACCACAAGAAAACAAAAGAAAGCAGATCTTGTAATTGCTCAACCCTGGCCTACTACATGATAATTAAAATTTTTTGATGCCCCAATGTTGTTTTCCAATTGATCAACTGATATGAGGACTAAGGTTGAAATCTTTATAATACCGTATGATCAGTGAATTCAACAAAAGGAAATGGCAATAAAAAACAAAAGAAAATTTAAGAGGTAAGAGCAATTGGTCAAGAAAAGGAATATGAAGGAGAAAAGCAGTCAAGCAAAATCAATGCCCACAAAGTCTAGAAAACACAATATAAAACAAGAAAAATTCTAAATGAAAATGCAGTTTAAAATCGCAAAATCATAATTAATTAAGTTTGAAATGTGAAATCCATTATATAGTAATCAACAGGATCCTTTCATAACACTTAAGATGCACTTAAAGAATTTGACAATGAGAGTTGTGTGTGTGACAGTCTATTGATGTCTATATAGTAGATACATTTTATGCATGTAAAACAATAACAAACTGCCTACCTGAGCACCTCGAAGAACTGCTTCAGCACATTTTCTACTCACGATTACCTCCTTGGGAGGTGCTCCAGGTGCAAAACCATAATCAATTGTGTGCGGTCCCGAACCCTTAACAAACAAAACATAATCCAACCCTGGTATCTGGCACTTAGAAATTGGGCTATTTTGCAACATTTCCTCCATTACGTTAACTGGACTTTCATTCGGTCCCGATCCTGCCTCATCACAACGATCTCCAAAACCAGTTTCCTTTATAATTTCCATCAACTTATCAACAACAGAATCAGTTGTTGTCTTTAATGTATTGACACGAATACAAGAGTAGCTCGAGGGACGCCTAATCGAAACAAATGCAAGAACAGAACCAAATGAAGAGTAACAAGTATCAATCACCACATTACACTAAGACTCACAAATTAAAAACACTCTAATTGACTCAACTAGGGTAAGAACATCCTAAAGCCAAAAGCATAAACAGGACCAAAATCGGTTAACAAAACATTAAAACAGAACAAAAGGAAAGTGAAATCAGGTGATTACGTGAGAGCATGAGAAATGCGAGAGAAATGATCAGCTCCATAGGCGTTGATGAAGTAGTGTTCAACTTCAGAGTTCCATTGCAATTTGGGATTGTAAGAGTAGCGCTCTGAGGGATCCATCTAAAACAATAATAAAATGATTGTTATAAGCATTAGACAGAGAAAGAGAGAAAGAAAGAGGGCAGAGAGTACCTGCGGAGAAGCAGCAGGAGGAGGAGGCGGTGGCGGTGTCGGTCTGGCGAGGGAAAGGCAGCTTCTGTAAGTAGATTTGAGCAAGTCCCTCGCTTTCTTCATTCAAAGAAAGCCACACCAAGTGTGAAATTTAATTTCATTCGGGCATTTTTTAAATTGAATCAACTGGGAAATGAAATACTTACAACACAAGTGTGTTATGCGGAATGTGAATATAAACAATATAAAATGTAAATGAAAAAATACATAACAAATATATAAATACAAGAAGCATGAGATATTAAAAGAGAAAAACTATAATCTCCATAAATTAATAAATTTGAGACCATATAAATTTTATTTATTTAAAGAGATATTAATTATCGATAAATTAATAATTTATTAATATAATTCAAAGCAATACTCATTTAATTAATTAAAAAATTATTTTATTTTATAAAAATATAAATTGTTTTATTAATAAAAGAGGCTAAAAGTATAAGGAATATAAATCAATTCATATCTATTTGATTTGAAAGTATAATTTAATTGCATTAATATTTTCAATATAATCAATATTTAGAAAAATAACAATAGACTTATATTTTAAGAAAATATGATATATAAGTTTAGTCAATTATTAATTTATACTATGAATGGGATCAATAGGTTATGTAAGGTTTTTAAAAAAATTATTATCTTATTATTTTATCCGAATTATTAATTTAACTCATTAGCCCAAATCAAGACCAAAAAAATTATTATTTAATAGAAATTATTAATTTATAAAGTATTAATTTATGGAAGTTTTGCTGTATATAATTTAATGATGTGCTTCTGTTGGATAATCTTCTTCTTTAGTGTCAAAAAATAGAAAAGGTAAATAATATTGTTCATACTAAAATCATATTTTAAAAGATTAATTGTATAAATTGTGAAACAACAGTTACAATTGAATGTATGATGTGAAAATATATGCATGATATTCACATGTTAAATTAATTTTGTTAGTTTGAAATTTTGTAAGTTTTTTGTTTCTTTTGGAATGAAAATTTGCAAGTTTTTCTTGTTTATGAAGCTTGTTAGGCATATTATTGTTTTTATTTTTTTTTAAATAATGTGCTTAAAGGTTATTTTATTTGGATTAGTTTAGGTTTGCAAAAAAAAAAAATTGCTCTTTTAAAAGATTCATAGAAACTAGTTTTCAATCGAAAAAAAGAAAAAAAATAAAGAGAGAAGACTTGAGTTGTGCCAAAAATTAGTGTTTTAAAAACCGGACCAGGCTAGATCAGCCGATTTGATTGATTGAACCAGAAATTACTGGCCAGTGCGGTTCGTTTCAATTAAAAAACCGAATTTCAAGTTTAACCATTCTTTAACTGGTTTTAATCGGTTTAACAGATTGAATATTTATCAATGGAAATCAATCAAAAAATAAAAAAAAAAAAAAGAAACAAAGGGATTTTATTTAACTTGTTGGACCATCGATTTAATTGGTTAGATCGGTTGAACCACAAACCAGTGACCTGACCGATTCGATCATCGGTCTTGTTTTTAAAACACTGCCAAAAATAATTACAAATAATATTTAATTCTATTTTTTAAAAATTTTATTGCCACATCAGATAAATTAATGACAGATTAGCAAGGGAATATTTTTTTGCTCATCCATCAAAAAATAATCGCCGAGGACTTACTAAAATATGGCACCAAGTCTTCTTGTCACTTAGAAGCTATGTAATATTTCTCTTGCTAATTTCATTGCTAAGCTATAATTAAGTTATAGTAATTCCGTCATTATTATTTTTCTACATTTTATTCTCATTTTTTCAATAAATTTGTTGTTATCATACGCTATAGTGGATTTTAATCCATTACTAAAATTCGTAGCTATTTCTTGTAGCGAATGTAGAATTTTTATGTTATGATTAGAATCATTAATTGGCTATATTCCCATACATGAACTCTAATAATGTGGGACCTCATGTTGTTTATATGTTTCTCTTGGTTTCATCACATGTTAGTGAAAAGTGAAATGAAATTTTATTTGAAGTTGGAAGGTCAAATGTATGAATTTGTTTGAATGTTTAGAAGAAATTTAATTTTTTATATTACTATAAACAATAAGTTATGTTCAAAATAAAAATGTATTGTTTACTAATTTTTTTTAAGGGAAATAATACTTTATTAAGAAGAAACTATTACAGCATTATGAAGAACACTAGAACTAACATGTAGATGGGAAGCTCTTATCAAGGCATAAGTAACCTTATTAGCTTATCTCTTAACAAAAAATATAGAGGAATTTGCAATCAAACCTGCTATACCCTTACAAACATGAATGATAGGACCAAACTCTAAAAGATTCAAATATGAATTATTAAACATTTTAAAGATGACACTATGATAGTTATGATCCTTGACCATAGATAGAGCCTCCTTCAGACACATAGCTTCAGCTTCTTAAGGTTTAATAGTACCTGTTAATGTTTTTTAGAAACAGTTCAACACTTGTCCACAATGATCCCTTAAAACAAAACCAAGCCCAGTCAACTTATGTTCTTGAAATAAGGTTGCATCATAATTGCATTTCAATCAACTAACTAGAAGTGGGATCCATTTAGATACAACTTCCAAATGCTAATCACCATCACTACATCGTTTGTTCTTGTTGAGTTTCTAAATTGATAAATTTTACAAGCAATTTTATTAGAGAATTCATCCAAAGTTGTTCAACTTATCTTACTTTTCTTTTTAATTAAGTTTAACTTTATTTGATTTTGTTTCAAGGCTTTATCTTAGGTAAATTTTGAAAGATTCCCATGCAAAATTGGAAAATTGGAAGTCCCAAATAAAAAAGGAAGAAATCGGGGCAAGTTTAGATGAAGGGAAGGAGGTTTAAAAGCATCAAGGGGTACACAATCGTGTAAAGGAGGCTTACACGCTGTGTAAACTAAATCAGTTATGTCTGGCCAAGTAAAATTAAGTTTTAAAGAGTATGAAGTACACGGCCGTGTACTTCTCATCTCACACAGCTATGTGGCATATGACATCCATCCAATGCAATTTTTAAGCCAAACTTTCTTCCTATTCAAGCAAGACTTTAAAGGAACAAGGGTTTTTTGATTTTCTAGGATTCTTTGGGTTGAAAACTCCTTCTTAACTTCAGATTTATACAATATAAATAGTTTAGATTCTTAAGAACGAAGATCATCAAGTTCTCTATTAAATTTTCTTTAGTTTTCTTCAAGACAAGTCTAGTTTGTTGTCAAGAGGTGAAATCAAGATCCAAGGGCTTAGAGTTCCTTTCAATCCAAATAATTCAAGAGTTTTTATTCTCAAAGCTTTATCTTTGTTATCCTCTGATTTATTTTCAATAAAATTTGCGTCTACGGCTCTTTTAAGCTCAATTATTGATTTAATTACTTTCTTCACAACCATGCATAGCTAAATTTCTCTCTGGGCTTTGGATGAAATTCTTTGATTTGCTTATGATGATTTATGTTTGATTAATTGGGTAATATTTATTAATTATCTTAGGACTTAAAACTTGAAATTAATTGGCCATTAAATGCTTGAATCAAAGTATTGTGTAAAGTAGCAAGAGTGGAAGCATAATACTAGTTCATAAAGATAATTGACCTATGGAATGTGTTACTTAAGGATAAGAGCATTCCTTTGGGAGTAATTTAGATATTTCCATAAAATTTAATGGGTTTTGTATTATTTCTTGTGATCACAAGAGTAGACATAATATTAATATAAAAACTTGTGATTTATCTTGAAAGAGAAGGTCATATAATTTAGGAAAATCTTAATCAATAAATTCCAATAAGTTAAAATAAATCTGGCAAACATAAAGAAATCATAGCTAATCAAGTGATGGAATCTAAATCCTAGGTTTTCCATATTAATTTGAATTTAATCTTAATTACCTTAGTTTTCAGTTCATCTTTGAAACATGAATTTTTGTCCATCTAAATAATTGTCATATTCCACTTTTGAGATATGACGGTTCTAGGGCATGGGTAACCATAAGGGCACCAAAAAATCATAAAATCCATTATCACTATCAAATCCAGTATAGTATCATGCTACAACTGCCCAAGATCTCAACCTGTATTATAAAATTGCACTTCCAATAATACAACCTTATATCCTCACTTCACTGCTATTAATTCTCAACTCACACACACACACGCACACACACACACACACACACATACACATATAGTTTCCTCCTATGTAGCTCTACAGTGACAAAACTATAATTACATTAAAAGAAAATATTATGATTCTAACTTATTCTTAAGAGAAGTATAAGATTTCAGGCTGGCTATCGACTGCCATCCAAATCTTTCACCTTTTTGATTCAGCTTGAAGTTATAGTTTTTAACACTTGCAAACACTAGTGAGTCGAGAGAGGGTGAGCTTTTGATAAAAGCTTTGTGAGTGAAAAAGGCATTTGAGAATATTGCGGTAAATATTAAACATTATAATATACTTTTAGCTGATAGAAAATCATTAAATGATCTTGAAAATAATATTAAATAGCAACTAATTTGTAATACTTTTGAAAACAAAATTCATATGACTTATAATGTATATGACTTTAAGAAAATTCATTTAAATATGAATATCTTGTAATATGATTCAAATACAAATTCAAGTAACTAATAATACATTTCAAATACATTCTTCAAATAGCAAATACTTCATACTATCTTTTAAAATCTTATTGCATTAGATGAGGGTTTTCTTATCAATATTATACTAGTGATAGCTCTTCTTGTATAGTATTAGTCACACATCTTGTATTACCTTTTAAAACTTTATCTAAATAACACTACATATATAGATAATTCAATTAAAACAGATATTTATTAGAAATCTGTATACACTAGATTTAGCAAAAATCTGTATACACTAGATGAGTGCATAATTTATCATCACTTCTCATCAACATTACACTAATGGCAGAAGCTCTTCTTACAGAGTAATATCATGATATAAGGTTAGCTAGGCCTTACGACTAAGGCATTCAAAATCTCTCCTAACATAGGTCACTTCAATGTGCACAAAGTCCGGTGTGAGGGAGAATTCTACTACTCAATATTAGGATTATCTTCCCCCTCAAAGTTTTTCACTTTTGTTGGTTTTTCTGAATCCTCTACATACAATATACATATATATTAGGTTTAAATTTCTATAGGCAAATTCATTAGAAGATTAAAATTGAAAATCAATCTATCAATTTTTATCCTAACCTAGCCTCCTAATTATTGCCATAACATGAGTTACACTATTTCAATTATCATGATTCTTAAGATATTTAAATCCTAACACATTTTTTTTCCAACATATCCAAAATTCAATATATTTGGACTTCTGTAGCTCCTAGAGTGACTTATCAAAGTTTGCCCTAACTCTGCTGCCTCAGTTCATTGAGCTCACTTTACTCTTTCTACTATATCTTAGTATATACAAATCCAATTGACTTAATTATTTTTTTAGATGAAATAACTCATAAGGGAAAAATTCATTAGTTTTGGTCTTTACCTATTTCTATCCATAGTGTTCCCAAAATTTAGGCTGAAACGCCTAAAACCTTGACTGTTCTTCCTAATTAGATAGCCCTAATCACTATTTAATAACTCTCTATCTTCCTAGAATTTTATTACCAAATTTTTGGATAACTTAAATAACATTATAAGCTTCATTTTATCTATTTGATTTAAGTCGAAATCCCATTCTATGGTCCTCAATTTGAGTCTTAAATTTCAACAACATAGTTTGACCTACATGCAGGGCAGTCTTATTTTTACTTCCATACCATTGTCAAATTTAGACTCTAGAATTCTCAAAACTGAACCTCAAATTCTAGCAGTTTGGTTGTCCACCAAACCCTAGCCATCTCTTTCCTTTCACTCTATCTTATATGTTTCCTCACTAGTCCATCTTCAAATGATCACTTCCTTTTCCAATCAACACTTCCCTTCATTTTCTCTTCTTTTCCAACTTCATCCATCATCAATCAAACCAACAAAACTAACAAACAAACCAACATAATCACATCATACTCAAAACTATCAAGTACAACATTGTTCTTACCTTGGTTGGAGTTAGATTTGAGATTTTTCTTGGATTTTTTCTTCTTTCCTCTTCTCCCTCACATTTTCTCTCTTCCTTTGGCTGTCTACTCTCTATTCTTTCTTAATTTAGGAAGATTTTTAAGTGTTAGAAGCATACAATGATGTTTATCTTCTCATAAGATTTTATATAGTTTTTATTTTCTTTTTCTTTTATTTTATTCACTTAGAATTTTGGCAAAATCTCCATCCTTCACATTTCTATGCCTAGGCCAGCAGCTTTCTTGGACATTTTTCCTTTTTTATTGATGAGTTAGATGGTGAGTCATCACATAGTGATGATAATTTTGTTATTTATTACAAAGTTGCCATTTCCAATCCTTGATTATTCTATTATTGTCTAATAATATTTTTATCACTAATTTAAGTCTCTAGTATTTTATTTATTCATTTTTCTATCCACTTTCCCCAAACTCGAGTTTTAAAAATTATGAAAATCGTGATTCATAGGTTAGGTGCATAGCGTACCAATTTCGCTTAGGTATTTTCTACACTAAACTCCAACTTCATTTTTGAGTTTCATCACTTTAATATTGTCATATTTGCCTAACTTCTCTAAATAAAATGTAAAATCTATTTCAGAGTTGGGATTTCTCGATTCACTATAAATACATTTTCTGAGCACATATCCTTTTTAGGTCATTAGCTCATAGATTCCTATTTTCCTTCTTACACTCTTTATTTCATTTGTTTTTATATCAAATTCATCTTCTTTAATGCTATTCCAATATTCTTGACCTTATTTCATATAATTATCAGCTCGATTTCTGGATCGATACCCATTCAGTACTTTGATTTTTCGAAATTGTTGTCTACACTCTTTTTCTCTTAATCTAGTCACTTCCTTTACAACCTAACACTCACAATGAACTCAAAATCAAAGTGTTACAATAATAGAGTAAAATCTTGAGTTTGATACTTATCAACACCTTCCCTGTGAGATCAACACTCTAATTCACACACTATAACTTGCCCATGATCTATACACTTGTAGAAATCTCACAACAAGTTTTTGGCTCCATTGCTAGGGAGGGGCAATATTAACAATATCAATAAGCGACATTCTCTATTAATTTAGAAATCTATTATTTTCTAAATCAATATTTTCTTCTTATCCTCAAATTTTTAGGCGTTTATGAGAAGTGATCCTAACATAAAACTTGAGGATATTGATCCTGAAATAGAGCAAAGGTGCAGAGCTTTGAATGAAGCTCGAAAAGAGAGACATAAGAAAGAAAAAGAAGATAAGGCCAAGCAACAAGAGGCCTTGGAAGAGAACTTTGAGCAGGAAACTTTTGAAGAAGAGCTTATAGAAGAAGAGAAAGAGATGGCAAACAACAGAGCAAATAGGCCATTGTATGGCTTTGCTATGCCAAGCTCAATAATGAGGTCAAGCATAAAAAGACCAACTGTTGAAGCCAACAATTTTGAGATTAAACCATCCCTCATTTAAATGATTTAGCATTCTCAGTTTGGAGGAGGAGTCATAGATGATGCCAATGCTCACTTGGCAAATTTCTTGGAGATGTGTGATACAATAAAGATGAATGACATTATTGAAGATGCCATTAGATTAAGACTTTTCCCATTCTCTCTCTAGGATAAAGCAGACAATGGCTAACCTCCTAAGCACTAGGTTCAATCACTATATGGGACCAACTCGCAAGTGCCTTCCTTACAAAATACCTCCCATCTGGGAAGATTGCTAAGCTGAGGAATGATATCACTAGCTTCTATCAATTTGATGGAGAAACTCTCCACAAAGCTTGGGAAAGATTCAAGGATTTACAAAGAAAGTGCCCTCATCATGGTATCCCTGATTGGTTAATCATTTAGACATTCTACAATGGATTATCTTCACACGTTAGAAGCACCATTGATGCACCAATGGGAAAGATTCAAGGATTTACAAAGAAAGTGCCCTCATCATGGTATCCCTGATTGGTTAATCATTTAGACCTTCTACAATGGATTATCTTCACACGTTAGAAGCACCATTGATGCACCAACTGGAGAAGCCCTCATGAGTAAGAATGTAGTTGATGTATATAATCTTTTAGAGCAAATGGCAACAAACAATTACCACTGATATAATGAGAGAGGTATAATAAAAAGAGTTATTGATATTCATGATGATGAATATTCTTTGCTTGCTTCTAAGGTTGATGCAATTGTCAAAACTTTGGAGCAAGTCAACATTAGTGCTCTCTCTAGCCATCCAACAATCTGGGAATCTTGTAGAGGAAATCATCATAGTTTAGAGTGCCATGGATTGGAGCAAGTTCATTTTGTTGCTAACCTAAATGGGCAACAAAATAATCCTTATTCCAACACTTACAACCCAGGTTAGAGGAATCATCCTAACTTAGCATAGGGGCCTTAAGGGAATCAAGGTGGAAATCAAAGGCAGTCATACCAACCCAATTTTCAAGGAAGAAATCAAAATTAGTTTCAAGTACCTTAAGAAAGTAAGCCTTTATATGAAGCAAGGTTGGAAAAATTTATTAGAGCCACCTCAAAAAGATTTGATGAGTTGGAGAAGTAGTATGATAAGATGGAGAATAAAGTTGATAAAATAGCTAGTCGAAACAAAAACATGGAAGTGTAAATAGGGTAATTGGCTAGTTCTTTCAACCCTAGCACTTAAAGAACTTTGCCAAGCAAAACTAAAGTTAATCCAAAAAAACACTGCAAGGTAATTACCTTAAGAAGTGGCAAGCAACTTGAGGAAGTGGTACCAAAGAAAGCAAAGGAAGCTAATGGTAAAGCTTTAATAGAGATCATTCAAGAAGATGTTGTAAAAGACAAGGAGAAAGAGGCATCACCACCATCAAAAGTCAAGCCTTATATACCACCAATTTTTTTTTCTCAAAGATTGAAGTAGTAGAAGTTAGACAAACAATATGAAGAGTTTTTAGAATTCTTTAAGCAACTTCATATAAATATTCTGTTTGCATAAGCTCTTGCTCAAATGCCTACTTATATGAAGTTCCTTAAAGAGCTATTGTCTAATATAAGGAAGCTCGAAGATAATGCCATTATTGCACATACTGAGGAGTGCATCCACCAAAGCTTAAGGATTTAAGGAGTTTTTCTATCCCTTGCACTATTGGTGATACTAATTTTCAAAGAGCTTTATGTGATTTGGGTGCTAATGTTAGTCTTATGCTATGGTCTATTTGCAAAAGGTTAGGGTTTAATGAACTTAAAACTACCATAATGACTTTACAATTGGTAGATCAATCAGTAAACTACCCATTGGGATCATAGCAAATGTATTAGTGAAAGTGGATAAATTTTATATTCCTATGGATTTTGTTGTGCTTGATATGGATAAGGATATGGAAAGTCCACTTATCTTAGGAAGACCATTTTTGGCAACAGCTGGGGCATTAATAGATGTGAAGTAAGGGAAGTTGACATTAAGGGTAGGAGATGAATGGTAGAGTTTGATATTGCCAAAGCTTTAAAATTTCCTACCTTTACTGATAATTGCTTCCATGTGGATGTGATTAATGAGTTAGTTTAAGAGGTGTTTGAAAAAGAATGTCATGAGGATCCTCTATGAACTTGCTTGGTGAATGATGCAACAACTAAAGATGAAGATGAACAATTTGCTGAATATGCCTATGCATTGGAAGCTACTTCACCTACTTTATTTCATAAAAGGCATCACTTTGAAGAGTTAGGCAAAGGTAAATCATTTCCACTACCTTCCATTGAGCAAACGCCAACTCTAAAACTAAAACCCCTTTACTCTCATCTCAGGTATTCTTTTCTTAGACCTAATAATACTTTACCTATAATTGTTTGCTAATTTGAGTGATATTGAACTTGAGAAAAGTTTAAGGTGTTAAGGGATAATAAATTAGTTATTAGATGGATTATTTATGATATAGAAGGAATTAGCCTTACCATATGTATGCATAAAATGGAGGAAAACCATAAACCCATAATTAAAAATCAAAGAAGATTTAATCCAAATATGAAATAAGTGATTAGGGGTGAAATAACTAAACTGTTAAATGCAAGAATAATCTATCCAATTTTTATAGTTCTTAGGTAAGTTTTGTGCATGTGGTACCTAAAAGGGTGGGATGACTGTAGTGAAAAAAGAAGAAAATGGTGAACTCATCCCAACTAGGACTATAATTGGGTGGAGAGTATATATAAATTATAGGAAACTTAATAATGCTACTTGCAAGGATTATTTTCCTTTTCCCTTTATTGATCAAACGCTTGAGAGACTTGCAAGTAATGCTTACTTTTTTTTTTAGATGGTTTTTTAGGTTATTTTTAGGTTCTTATAGTGTTAGAAGACCAAGAAAAGACTACCTTCACATGCCCCTATGGTTCCTTTGCATATAGAAAAATGTCCATTGTCTTGTGTAATGCCCCTGCAACTTTCCAATGATGTATGATGGCAATATTTTTAAACTGTCAAGAAGACCATGGAAATTTTCATAGATGATTTCACTATTTATGGTTTATCTTTTGACATTTGTTTGGAAAATCTGAGGAGAGTTTTGGAAAGATGTAAAGAAACAAATCTTACGCTTAATTAGGAGAAATGCCATTTTATAGTATAAAAGGGGATTGTACTAGGCTACAAGATTTCTTAAGAATGGATTGAGGTGCATAGAGCTAAAGTGGAAATAATTGAGAAGATGCCACCACCAACTAATGTCAAGGAAGTAAAAGTTTCCTTAGTCATACAGGCTTCTATGGTCGCTTTATCAAGGATCTTTCTAAAATTTCCAAACCTATTTGTGATTTATTGAATAAAGTTGCTATATTTGATTTTAACTAAAAGTGTTTGAGTGCCTTTGATAGGTTGAAGAAAGCTTTGACTACAACCCCAATAATTTCAACCCCTGATTAGACCTTACCATTTGAGATAATGTGTGATGTATGTGACAATGCTGTAAGAGCTATCTTAGGCCAAACGAAGGACAAGATGTTACATGTCATCTACTATGCAAGCAGAATTCTATATGAGGCTCAAAGAAATTATGCAACTACTGAAAAGAAAATGCTTGCTATCATAGTAGCTCTTGACAAATTCCACTCGTACCTAGTGGGATCCAATGTAATTATTTTCACTAACCATACTGCCATAAGATACCTCTTTTCAAAAAGGGATGCAAAACCCTAATTAATTCATTGAGTACTTCTTCTTCAATAATTTGACCTTGAGATCTGAGACAAGAAAGGAGTTGATAATATAGTAA
This sequence comes from Reutealis trisperma, assembly GCA_947687605.1. Lineage (NCBI taxonomy): Eukaryota > Viridiplantae > Streptophyta > Magnoliopsida > Malpighiales > Euphorbiaceae > Reutealis > Reutealis trisperma. The sequence continues at coordinate 14,766 of CANTUT010000820.1, read as the reverse complement.
TAGACCACTTGTCAAGATCGGAGCATTAGGATCATAAAAGAAGAAGACATACCCCTTAATGATTACTTCCTAGATGAGCACTTGCTAGCAATCTCTGACACCACCCTATGGTATATTGATTTTGTTAATTACTTAGCATGTAGAATTATCCCTCAATATCTATCTTATCACCAGAAGAAGAAGTTCCTTGTTGACGTCAAATATTATTTTTGGGATGAGCCTTTGCTTTTCAAATATTGTGGGGATTATATGATAAGAAGATGTGTGCCTGAAGAAGAGATAAGGAGCATTTTGGAGCATTGCCATTCAAGAGAAAGTGGAGGCCAAGCCAGAACTTCCAAGATGGTTGCTAAAATTAGTAATTGAGATTTTATTCGCCTACCATATATAAAGAAACTAGAGATTTTATCATGTCATGTGATCATTGTTAAAGAATTAGGAATATCTCAAAAAAGCATCTTAAAGGTTGAATTATTCGATGTGTAGGGAATTGATTTTATGGGTCCTTTTCCATCTTCATTCAATAACCAATACATATTGGTAGCAGTGGACTATATATCTAAATGGGTTGAAGCTATTGCAAGCCCTACCAATGACTCTAGAATGGTGATGCATTTTATAAAGAAATATATCTTTTTTAGATTTGGAGTTCCAAGGGCCACTATTAGTGATGAGGGTTCTCATTTTTGTAATAAAGCTTTTAATGCCTTATTGAAGAAACATAGAGTGACTCACAAGATGGAAACTTTTTTCATCCTCAAACTAATGGCCAAATGGAGATTTTAAATAGGGAGTTGAAGCATATTTTAGAGAAGACCATTAGTAACTCCAGAAAAGATTAGGCACACAAGTTTGATGATGCTCTGTAGGCATATTGAACAACTTACAAGACTCCCATTGGCATGTTTCCTTATAGACTTGTTTTTAAAAAAGCTTGTCATCTTCTAGTTGATTTGGAGCACAAGGCATATTAGGCTGTTAAAGAATTAAATGTGGACTTGAAAGCTGTGGGTTACAAGAGATTGCTTTAATTGAGTGAGCTTAAGGAAATCATATTAGGGGCTTATGAAAATGCCAAAATTTACAAGGAAAGGACCAAGCTTTGGCATGACAAACACATTCATAATAGGCAATTTGAGGAGGGACAATAAGTCTTACTTTAAAAATCCTACCTAAAGCTTTTTCCCAAAAAGCTGAAGTCAAGATGGTCAGGACCATTTCAAGTAGTCAAGGTGTCTCCCTATAGAGTTGTTGAAATTCAAAATCAAGTAATAGAGACTTTCAACAGCACTTTAAACCTTATTTTAGTGGCAACATAATGGAAAAGGAGGTGGTGTATTCTTTGAAAAAGGCAATTTGATCAAGGCTCCTAGAATGTCCAGCTAATGATGATAAATAAGCACTATTAGGAGGCAACCCAAGTCTCTAACTTCTTCAATTCTCAAATTTTGTTATAATTTTCTTTGTTAAGTTAACTTTACGTTTTCTTAAAATTTGTTTTAGTGCTTGTAACTGTATAAATAAATAAAAGGGGTGCGGAGAAGGAACATTCCAAAGTATCAAAGCAAGAATTCAATAGGAAAGTTTTCTTTGCCTTTGATCGTTAATTTATTTATTTATTCATTTATTTAATTTTGTTTTTAGAGTCAATAAAATTTCTTTTGAACTTAAAAAAAAAAAAATTGAGATAGTCACAATTTTAGTTGCACGACAGTGTAACTCATATATTACATGGCTATGTACTGCAATTTCTTAAATAAAAAAAAAGATAATTAGGCAGTCTCTATTCCTGTTACACGACCATGTAGCACTTACATTACATGGCCATGTACCATTGTGTCAAAACAAATGCAGTTTGGCATAATTGATTTAAACTACACAACTGTGTAGATTACCTCATACATGGGCATGTAACGTCAAGTCCATTTGAGAAAAAAATATTTTTTCTTGTTTTGATTGTGAAACGTGGTCTAATAGCCTCATTCCGCTTCTTCCTTAATTCCTATCTTCTTTAAACCCTTAAACTCCATAGCCAACTTCTTAAATTTTCCAATCTTCCACTACCCACCTAAAATTCCACCTAAATCCTTCAACTTTCATCAAATAATCCCTCAAAATGTTACCTAGAATTAAATTGATTATCCATAAGAGAGTGGTTCCAAGGAATAAAGGAGCAAGTTCAAGCATGGCAAATCCACCATCTCCTTCACCTCAAGTGCCTCAATATCTGAAGTTCAATTTAGAGATGATTCTTATAAAGAAAGGTATGCTTTAATTTGTTAAAAATCCTTTGCCCTACTAAATTCTTATATGAGTACACATTGATAGAATTAGGTTGGTATGACAAGGTGAAAGCTTGGTTTGAAGGAGTTAGATTGTGGGAATTTATGCAAATTTAATTACCAAGCTTTAGAGAAATTATTTGTGAATTTTTATATTCCTTTCGTTTCCAACCTAAAGATAAATTAGCAAGGCATTATGGAATGGTGCATTTTAGGTTTGCTAATAAGGATTATAGTTTTAATGTGCATGATTATGACACTTTATTGACTGGAAAACTTACTTCTTTTGCTAGGCATTATGTGGATTATAATGAATAAGAATTTTAGAAAGAAGTCAAGGGGTAAAACAACCTATAGTTCTAACATGTCTAAGGCTTCTCAATTTAAGGACGCAGCTCCAAGATATATTAATAAGGTACTAACTAGTTCTTTATTTGAAAAAAGAAAGCCTTGCTGTAGTTAGCTCTTATGAATTATATTTCCTTTATTATCTTGTTCATAAAAATCGATTCCTTGTTAGTGAGTGGTTAGCCTATAAATTGACTCATATTGCAAATAGTGATGAAGGAGAGATTGTGATGGGGGGGTTATATAACCAAAATTGCTTTAGAGTTGAAAGTGTTTGATTTGGAAAATAATGCTTTGACTTGAATTGAGTCTCGATGAGTCAACCTTGAGACTTTGGTAAGAATGCAAATGGATGAGAAAAAAGGAACTTGTTATGTGCTTAAGGGGGGGGGGGGGGGGGTGGCTGCTCGTGCTAGTACATCAAGGAGAAGAGGGAAGAGAGTGATATGAGAAAAGGACTTAAAAGAAAAAAGGGAATTTAAAAGGCATACTAAAATGACTTTACAGGGAATTGGAGATGTGTCAATGAAAGATACCTCTAATGCTAGTGCGACTTTGGAAACTTGAATTAGAGTATTAAAAACTCAATTGCAAGGAATGGATACTCACTTACATGCTATGGAAAGGTAACAAAATACACGGTTTGATGCTTTGCAATAAGATATTAATGCAAGATTTGATGCTCTCTTTGCACACCTGAGTATTCATTATCATCCACCATCACCTCTACCAAATTAACCACCACCTTTCCACCATATTTATCTTGTCCAAGGCCATTGAGGACAATCTCTAACCTAAGTTTAGGGGATTTACATAGTTGTGTTTCATTTGTGCTTTTATTGTATTTTTCTTTTTAATGTCTTTATTGTTTTTTGTGTTTTTCTTCTTTGATGTGTCTTAATGTTCCAACTGTATTGTGTTTTTTTTTTCTAATTTAACTTTTAATCTTTTTGTGACGTAGTGTCTTAGTTTTAAGGATGAATTTATCTTTGTTTTAAGGATGAATTTATCTTTTAATTGCTTTTGATGAATGAATTGCCTTTATGATATTTATGTTGATTAATGAGCCGATGATAAAAGAAAATTAATGTTTGTGAATAGTTTATTTGACTTATTTTAGATTGAGTTTCCTGCATTTAGGTAAGAAATTAAATTCTAATTTAATTTTGATAACCTTTTCATTGCGTTATTTTATTGAAATTGTGAGAGGGCTTCTACATAATTTTATCTTCTTTTGTCTTGACAAGTGTTAGAACATGTTTTTGCAAAATTTTGAGGCGAAATCTTGAATTTACTTTAAAAGAGAGATATGATTTAGGCGTTGTTTGAAGCCTATTACTTGTATCCACCTATGTTTGAACTTGTTCCGAAGTTTTATCCCTTTTTGAGCCTTGTTTAAATTTTATCTTGCATTTCTTTCATTTATTTAACCCAAAATCTATCATATCCTTATGTATGAGTAATTGTGTTAAGTTTGATAATTCCTTAAATGTCTTAATTAAGCCATCAAGAAGGGAATAGTTTTAATGTCTTGATACAAGGATCTTTATTTTATTAAGTGATATCCACATGGTCACCAAATAAATAAAGTTTGGGGGAAAGCAAGAAATGCTATTGATTCAGGAAAATATGAAACTTACTTTTCCTTAAGATAATGGTTAAATGGAAAATGCTAGATCTAGAAAAGAGAATTTACAAGTTTCAATTTAAATACTTGTAAATACATTTATCTAAAAATAAATTTAGTAAGAAGGAAAAGGAAAAGAATAATGGTATAAGGGTCCTTGTAACCAAGAAGTCATGAAATTTTGAAGTTCCCTTCAATCAAATGAATTAGGATCTTGGGGGTGTTTTTTATCTTAACATAAATTGCTTAATTTTGTTCATTTAGAACATTTTTCTTTTTCTTTTTCTTTCTTGTTAGCCTTAACCTTTTGTGACCCCATTACATGCCTAATAAAACCCTCTTGATCTCTCTTGATTTGTGAATTCCATTAGCAGAGATAGTTTGCATTAACTTGCCTATAAGATTTGTAATTTAACTAAATATCTTATGAAAAGAGACATTTAAAGATCATGATTATGTATATGCCTATCTAAAAAGCAATAATTTCTTTAAGGTGGAATAGTGCAAAGTTATTAAAAACTTGAAAAAGAAAAACTTGATTGTTATAAGCTAATAAGCTGTTCATGGATAGTAATTGAGTGAGGACATTAGTATTCATCAACAAAAAATATTTGAAGGTGGGAATTTCCTATAAGCATTTAAAAGATATTTTGCTTGAGGACAAGCAAAGAATTATGTTTGGGGGAATTTATTGAGTTTCTAAATTGATAAATTTTACATGCAATTTTGTTAAAGAATTCATCCAAAGTTGTTCAACTTATTTTGCTTTTCTTTTTAATCAAGTTTAACTTTGTCTGATTTTGTTTCAAGGCTTTATCTTAGGTAAATTTTGAAAGATTTCCATGCAAAACTAGGAAATTGGAAATCCATAATCAAAAAGGGAGAAATCGGGGCAAGTTTATATGAAGGAAAGGAGGTTTAGAAGCATAAGGTGTACACAGTCGTGTAAACAAAATTGGTTCCGCCTGACCAAGTAAAAATTAAGTTTTGAAGAGTATGAAGTACATGGCCATGTACTTCTCATCTCATATGCCATGTGGCATCTAACGTCTGTCCAACGCGATTTTTAATCCAAACTTTCTTCCTATTCGAGCAAGACTTCAAAGAAACAAGGGTTTTTTGATTTTCTAGGATTCTTTGGGTATAAAAATCCTTCTTAACTAAGATTTGTAAAATATGAATATTTTAGATTCTTAAGAATGAAGATCATCAAGTTCTTTATTAAGTTTTCTTCAAGACAAATCTAGTTTGCTATCAAGTGGTGAATTTAAGATCCAAGGGCTTGGAGTTCCCCTTAATCCAAATAATTTAAGAGTTTTTATTCTCAAATGTTTATCTTTGTTATTCTCTAATTTATTTTCAATAAAATTTACATCTATAGCTCTTTTCAACTCAATTATTTATTTAATTACTTTCTTCACAACCATGAATAGCTAAGTTTCTCTCCTAAGATTTGGATGAAATCCTTTGATTTGCCTATGATGATTTATGTTTAATTGATTAGGTAATTGCCTGTTAGAATTTATCAATTATCTTAAGGCCTAAAGCTTGAAATTAATTGGCCATTAGTTGCTTGAATTAAGCTGTTGTGTGAAGTAGCGAGAGTGAAAGTACAATACTAATTCATAAAGATAATTAACCTAGGGAATGTACTACTTAGAGATAAGAGCACTCTTTTGTGATTAATTTAAGGATTTCCATAAAATTTAATAGGTTTGTATTAATTTATTATGATCACGAGAGTATACATAAGATTAACATAAATACTTGTGATTTATCTTGAGAAAGAAGGTCATATAATTTAGGAAAATCTTAACCATAAATTCCAATAAGTTAAAATCAATCTAGCAAACATAAAAAAAAAAAAAATCATAGATAATCAAGTGATGGAATCTAAATCCTACATTTTCCATATTAATTTGAATTTAATATTAATTATTTTAGTTTTCAATTCATCTTTGAAACCTAAATTTTTGTCCATCTAAATAATAGAGTAAAATCTTGCATATGGTACTTATCAACACCTTTTTTGTGAGATCGACACTTTAAGACACACTATAACTTGCCCATGATCTGTACACTTGCAAAAATCTTGCAATAGTTCTTCTGTGATTGGGCAATATGCCAATCTTTATACAGCTCTATGCACGATGCTATCACCCAGCTCAGAAAGACATATCTTTTGCACCATAACCCGTTATTACACTGATGCCATATGCCCTATAGCACCATATAAGCTTTATGGATATCATTAATGGCAAAGCTGCCAAGTAGTAAAGAAAACCATTCTGCAGAAGACAAAACATTAAGATTAACCATAGGTAATTGTGTAATTTCCCAATAATTACTAACAAAAGGGCAGTCGACAAAGAGATGGAGAAGATGCTCCCCAAATTCACTACAGAGAACACACTTATTCTCCACCAACATACCACACAAGAAAAGATGGTCCCTTATTGTAACAAATCTCTATATAGTCTCCAAAGAAAAACCTTTACTCTAAGATGGACTGCCAATTTCCAGATTCACATCTATGGCACAATTTGATCAATCAAAGGATCTCCTTACCTTCTATCTAGAAATCAATGATACCCAGATTTAACTGAATAATGTCCTCGCTTTTCATAATGCCAAATGATCTTATCTTTAATGCCTTCCAACCCTAATGGTTGAGATAGGACAACTATAACATCTTGTGGTAGAAATAATTCCTCTAAGAGCTCCACATCTCACTGAAACATACCAAGAATCTACAAATCACACACTCTTAATTCTTCCAACCCCTCAACCACTAATGATACAATCTTAAAATTAAAATTCTTTTTAACCCATGCATCACTCCATACATTAATTGATGACCATTACCAATCCTTCACTAAAATCCCACACAAACCTCACTTTTAGCTTCCCATATACCCCTCCATACAAAACTAGGATTAGACCCTAGTTGAACTATAAATAGGTCCCCATCTAGAAAATATCTAGCTTTGAATACCAAACTTGCTAATGTATTTGGGTTAGCAATTAAATTCCATGCTTATTTGCCTAATAATGCAAGATTGAAAGCCCTTAAATCTTTAAACCCCATACCACCCTCCTTTTTTCTCCTATACAACTCACTCCATCTAACCAAGTTTAATTTCACTCTGCCATCTAGTTTTGAACTCCACTAAAAGAAATTCATCATCCACTGCAACTCGTCACACATCAATACAGGAAGCAAAAAGTTACTCATGCAATAATATGGAATTGTTTGAGCTACAAACTTAATAAGAACTTCCTCCCTAGCTTAGGATAGATGCTTCCCTTGCTACCTATATAATCCCCTTAATAATCTATCCCACAAAAATGAAAAACATACCTCTTATTCTTTCTAATGAGAGACAATAATCTCAAATATCTTCCTGTATTAAGTGAATTAGAACTCTAAAAAAGTTTAAAATCTCTTGTCTAACTGAAGGAAGCATATTAGTACTAAAAAAGATTTCAGATTTTTGAAAATTAATGGACTGACCTGGGCTCTATTCATATTTATGAAAAATACGTTGAAGAGTTGCACAATCAACCATAGATGCTTTAAAGAAAAAGAAATTATCATCTGCAAATAACAGATGACTCACTCTTGGAGCTCGCCTATAAACTTTACAATAAAAAAGCTCACCCCTACTTTTTGCTTCATTAGAGCAAGTAACCCCTCAATGCACAAAATAAATAAATAAGGGGACAAAGGATCACTTTGGCAAAGTCCTCTAAAAGGCTTTACCAAACCCACCTCCTCACTATTAACCGCCATAAAATAATGCACAGAGGTAATACACATCATAATCAAATTAACCTACTGAGCACTAAAACCCATTTTGCGTATAAAGGCTTCCAAATAAGACTATTTAACTCGGTCATAGGCTTTGTTAATATCAACTTTCGAAGCCACATCCCCATGCTTCCCTCTTACCTTTCTCTTCATAAAATGAATCACTTCAAATGCTACAATGACATTATTAATAATTGATCTCCTAAGAACAAATGCTGAGTAAGCCTTCAAAATAACTCTTGACAAAATCACTTTCGATCGATTTGCTAAGACCTTAGCAATTATTTTATATAAGATAATGTAGAGTAAGATTGGCCTAAGATCTTTCATAGACTCAGGAACTTCACATTTTGGAATTAAAATGATAATAGTTTTGTGAACTTTAAAAGGTAACTTACCTTGGTGGATCCACATCATGGACACCTGGAACACCTCATTACCATTAACTGGTTGAAAAAATGCTATATTAAAACCATCCAGACCTGGTGACTTATCCAGATGCATTTGGAAAATTGCCTTACGAAAATCTTTAATATTAAATGAAGCAACCAGCTTATTATTTTCAGCATTAAAAAAACATGGCTTAATATAACTCATATTCACCTCATCCCCACTAATAAGTGCTTCAAACAAAATGGAAAATTGATGCACCATAAAATCATTGACACCATGAGAATCCTCTACCCAACTCTCATTTTCATCACATAGCCTGACAATTCTATTTTTCCTTTTACGTTGTCTTGTCATTGCATAGAAGAATTTGGTATTCAAGTCACCTCCCTCCAACCAAAAGTGTTTTCCCATTGACACCAATATGCTTCTTCTTGAGCAAGAATTTCTGTAAGTTTAACTCACAATTCAGTCACTCTAAGCATTGCCGCTGAATAATGTAGATTCAATAGCTCATCAATTTCTGATTTAAATTGCATAATTTGATACCTAAACTGCATTTTAAAACTTCTACTCCAAGATATAATTCCTTCTAAAACCCTTGCAAGCTTAACTAGCAGAGGCATTGTATTTATTGACCCCCAAAACACATAAACCACATTTGCCAACCCTTGCTCCACTAACCATGCATTTTCAAAATGAAAAGACCTCTTACTAAAAAAAAAAAAAGGTTTATCCATTGTTTGTAATTCATTAGGACTATGACTAGATCTTGAAGGCACCAAATTGCAAAGATGAGCAGATGGGAACAGCTCTAACTAAGATCTCGACACTATTGCCCTGTCTAATTTCTCCTTTAGAAAACCATTCGTTCTTCTACCCCTTTATTGTTTACTATGTTATTAACTATTTTTAATAAACTTTATTTAGATTTCTATGTTATTATTATTATGTCAAATAATATTCTTATGAAAGATTTTATACTATATATATCTATTAATGTATTAATTTGTGAAAATAAAGTTTGTCACAATAATATTACAGGTGACAATTTCCCTTATACATTTGACAACTTTAATTGTCACTAATTTAATTCTATTTTATGACTTTCTATATTTCTAAATAACCTTTATTTTAGAAAAGTATTCTAGATCTGGAATAAACTAAACATATTGAATGGAGATAGACATAGAAGGGGTCCTTAGGAAAGACCTTCCGCCACCGATGGAGGATGATTGATCAATGAAAAGACCTAGAGTTTATAACAATGAGGGTAATATGGAGGCTAAGACTTCCGTTCACGATAAACTTTTGCAGAATATAATTGATATTGAAGAAGATTTTGGTGAATACGTAGGGGAAGACAATTATGATATTAAAGTGGATAATAGTGATATTATTATTAATAATGAGGATGGTATTCCATCCATCATTTTATCCCCAAAAGCTAAGGAGATGCTGGAAAAATCTTGGCATAAATCAGTGATTGTTATACTATTAGAAAAAAATGATTATTTACAAAGCTTTATGCACAAGGTAAGAACCTATATGGAGTTCATATAGTAAATTCAAAATCATTGATCTTAGAATGGATATTACTAGGTCCAATTCTTAGATATTGAGGATGTTGAATATATTCTAAGTTAAGAACCATGGTCGATTATGGGTCATTACTTAGTCATACGATCATGGCCTTCTTCCTTTCATAGAGCTGACACACAAGTGAATTCTATTGCAGCTTGGATTAGGAATCTTGGGATTCCTTTGCACTTGTACTAAAAAAAAGTCCTTTGTACTATTGCTAACTATTCCTAACTTGGTGAGGAAAGTCATTTAAATTGATTATAACACTGACTTAGCAGTGAGAAGAAAGTTTGCTGGGATAATTGAACTTGAATAAATCATTACTATCATAACTCAAGATTGAGGGAAGATTACAAAAAGTGGAGTATGAAGGATTGCCTAGAATTTGCTTTGCTTGTAAAGTATGACCATGTTAGTGAGCTTTGTCCTTTGAAGAGAAGTGAAGAGCCAATAGCAGTAACTTCCCAGAAGTGGTGGCAGAGAAGGCCGAAGAGAAGTTAGCATCTAACCGTAGGTTTGGTCCCTGGATTGTAATTACCAAAAAGGGAAGATTTAGAGAAAATAAGGAAGCGATAAAAAATATGGAAGTTAATACCAAAATACGTAAAAGGAAGATACTGAATCTAGGTTTGACTTGCTTATCCATAGTGACAATTCCATTGATGATAGGAAGGATATTGCTTGCCTTAATGCTAATAATGCTAATATTTCCTTTAAATACTTAAGCACCTCAGACAAAAAACCCTAAGCCCACTAATTCCTCTCTTACATAGCCCACTTCCTCAAAGACAATTCAAGCACCTAAACCTCAAGCCCAAAATGCCCATATTAAAACTAAGAGATTCCTATAGAAATGGCTAAAAAAATGTAATAGATAACTTTTACACGCTCGGTTTGAAATCTTAACTTTTACATGCTTAGCTCTATGTCTTTAACTTTTATATGCTTTTTCCTAAATAATGAAATAGCTAAGCCAAATATAATAAAAACCATGATAAATTTACAAATTTGATTCAAAAAACTTTTGTTAAACATTTACAAAATCAATTCAAAGTAAAAAACATAGAAAGAACTGAAAGATTTGTAACTTTTTAAAGATGCATTCATCTTGTTTACTAGAAAACCCAATTCTTCAATTTACTCAAAGGTAATTCGAATTTCATATGTGTATTTCAATAAATCCTGGATTGTATCATAAGAAGTCTATTTATTTTTATTTCATTTTTATTAACCCAAATTTAAGTTAATTAAGGTAGTTTCTATGAAATTAAGGTAGTTTCTATGTTATTGGACTGTCTATGTTATATATTAAGTCTGAAACCTATTTATGATAATTTATTTCATATTTTAGTTAGTTTTGGGCCTCTTTTGTACTAGCCTAAGGTCCAATATGAATTTTAGCTTATTTTTCTATTTTAGAAGTTTATTTTCTTATTTAAGAAGGATTCCTATTCAATTCCTTGATTAGAAAGAATTTATAGTCTAGTTCTATTTCTTTTTCTTATCTAGAAAGGATTCTTGATTAGGAAGAATTCCTAGTATTGCGTGCCTATATAAACTCAAAGTTTTCTTTGTAATTAGACAGTTAGAGTTATTTGATGAATAAAATTCCTTTGAATTTTGTCTTAAGTTTTATTCTTGTTTGAATTTCTTGAACTTATCAAAAGACTGCTCTTTTGTAGCATTCAAACTCATCAAAGGTGCATATCTTTATGGCGTTCAAATCAAATTATACCAATGTGCCTAGCCACAAGTTAGTTTTATATCAGGTTTCTTATTTCAAATTTAATTTGACTTTCCCATGAGTCACTTACAAGTGTATTGTTATTGAGTCTCAAGACAGGTCGCCTGAGGTTCACATCACAGGCAGTGAAGAAGGAGACAAAAAACTTTCTCTACTTCCTTTTGATACACATATAAGTCTCTTTTTATTCCATCTAGATCTAATGATTTGTTTGGTCTCTGGTTTTTCACCTTTTTGTCCATATCTATAATCATAAAAACACCCATTAGAAAAGAAGCAAAAACCAACCTCAAAGTGAAAATCCAAGAACTTGCAGAAATTTAAGGAAAAGCAATGAAGAAGAAGAGTTAATTAAGAGAATAAAGAAGTGAAAAATACATAAATTAAGGAATTTGTAGTTAATTGCTTCTACCACTAGAAATGAGAAAACAACAACATATAAGGACATGAAATTGGGTATTTACAATAAGATCCAAAACTCAAATCAAGTCTTAAGATTGATAAATGAGTGGATGAAGAAAAACCTAGAAAGTGAAAATCAAACAACAATAAAAGAATTTTAAGAAGATATATTTGCTTTCTCTTAATTAATTCTAAAGATGGTAGAAATGAGAAAGAGATAGTTAAAAACACATTGGAGCAAAGAAGTAGATAGAAAAGAATTTAAGATATTAAGAAGAATTTAAAATAGCAAAGAAATAGATGAAAAAGTCGCAGTAGAAAAAAATAACAGAAAGATTACAAAAATAAAAAAAAAAAAGAAAGAAAGAAAAAGCATATAAAAGTAAAAAATCAGTTAGCAAAAAAAGTTAAAAAAAATCGAGAGTATAAAAGTTATATTTTCAAAAATAGGGTAAATAATGTAATTTTCTCTAAAACTAAATCTTCCAAAGCCTATACTTAGGAAACTCCCATACAGCCCCTTGCAAACTAAGATGTCTTTCAAAATATTGGCCCTTCTCAATAGCATTATTCTTTAGTTCCTGTATCTACCTCTCTTAACCAAACTAAGCATTCGATTATTGCTATTCAACTAAATGTCCCTTACCCTCTAGCTAAACGTATGGATGGAAGTAGGGAGGTAGCTAATTTTAAACCTCTAGATAAAGGTTTAAAGAGTATAAAGGCAAGGTTTGAGGATTACATAAAAGACTCAAAGGAGAAAGGTTCTAAGGATTCGAATGATGATGAGTAGTCAGATGATGATACTAAGGATAGTCTTCATGAAGAAATAGAGGGGGATTTCCAAAATCCTACTACAAAACTCTAATGAATATCTTTGATTCATTAGTTTATTTGTATTTTTTATTTTTTTTATGAATTTATCAATTGTTTGTAGGAACTGCCAATAGCGGAGAAAATGGGCTTATGAATTATTTTTTAATACTGGTGGGTAATTCAAAGGCTAATAGGGTGGCTCTCCTTGAGCATGATATTAGTGGCCTCAAAGTAATTGGTTTCATTAAGAAGAGTCATTTTGATTGCTCTCACAAAGTAAAAGCTGCAATTCTCGAATGGTCTTTGGATTTTGTAGAGAGACTCTATTTTGATCTTGAATTCTAGAGAACCACAAGCAGTTTGCGTTGATGCGATCTGTGAGTAGTAATGGTTTCATTTTTTTTTATTTATAACTATTTATGGTAACCTTATATTTAATATCAGGCGAGTCTTTAGAGGGAGCATGCATGAATCACTGATATTTACCATGAGCGTTGGCTTAACTATGGTGATTTTAATACTTTGTTGAATGCTAATGAGAAGGTAGAAGAGTCTCCTAATAGAACTAAAGTGTGCAATCTATTCAAGCATTAGATTCCTTATCAGAACTTAGGGGACTTAGTGTTTTGTAGCCCTAAATTTACCTGATCTAGAGGTAATACTAAAGAAAGGCTTGATCAAGTTGTCTATAATGGTAAATGGTTTAATCTCTCCTATACTGCTTGTTTGTTCCATCTCCCTCAACTATTCTCATATCATAGACCAATTCATGTTCAATTGGATACCTCTTCTCATGTGCATATTAATCTTTCATTCCATTTTCAAGCGGTATGGATCCTTCATAATTCCTTTAATTAATTTGTTAAGGATACTTAGCAGCAAGGTTCAAAATTTCTTGGATTCGTCTAACTTTTTGTGAACAATGTCAAGCAATGGTGTAATATCCCAATACGATATAGGACGTATGTATAGGAGAATGTGTGAAGATATCCGATTAGTATTGTAATACGTGCCCAAGTTAAAAATGAATATTTTCAAATATTCAAATAATTTGAATATCAATGTCTTAAAGTAAGAATTTTATATGGAAATATTTTTCTTATTGTTATATTTATATTGACATTTAAAATTATAGTATTTATGAATTTTACATTTGAATATTGATATTGAAGTTTATTTATAGTAGTATATTGGTATTGATAAGTTAAATTCATATTGATATTTGATATTATATATATATGATTATTAATATTATTATATGAGTATTTGAAATAGTAGAAAACTATTTCAAATTTAATATTTATATTTGGAATAATTTTTTTATTATGTTTTATATTGATATTTGAAATGATATTAATTTATTTATATTATCATGTTAATATTTTTAAAAAGAATATTTTATTAAGTGAAGTATTGAATTTTAAATTTATTATTTATTTAAATGAGAAATTTTAAATTAAAGAAATTGAAATTTTATTGTGAAAATATAGAAATTTGCTTAATTAATATTTCAAATTGTTTTAATTTATCTAGTTGTTATTCTTATTCTTATTCTTATTATTATTCTTATTATTATTATTATTATTATTAGTGTATATATATAATATATAAATATATAATATATATATATATATATATAAGTATATATATATTATATATAAATTATCTATATAGTATATATATATAATATATTATATATAAGATCATTATTATATATATATATAATATATATATATATATATATATATATATATATATATAT
>CANTUT010000819.1:5000-22500 GCA_947687605.1 Reutealis trisperma | reverse complement strand
TTTTAGTAACCCAATCGATTCTTAGAAAATATATTATATTACCCTCATTAATAATAACCAAAAATACCACTCGTATACTATTTTTTCAAATTCCCGAATGGTCCGAGGATTTAAAAGATTGGAGTAGAGAAATGCATGTTAAATGCACCTATAACGGAGTTCAATTATCAGAAAAAGAATTTCCGAAAAACTGGTTAACAGACGGGATTCAAATAAAGATCCTATTTCCTTTTCGTCTAAAACCTTGGCACAGATCTAAGTTAAAATTCCCTCACAAAGATCCAATGAAAAAGAAAACACAAAAAAATGATTTTTGTTTTTTAACAGTTTGGGGAATGGAAGCGGAACTGCCTTTTGGTTCTCCCCGAAAACGGCTTTCCCTCTTTGAACCTATTTTTAAAAAACTCGAAAAAAAAATTAGAAAAATGAAAAAAAAAAGTTTTCGAGTTATAACAATTTTAGAAGAAAGAAGAAAATTTTTTCTAAAATTATCAAAAGAAAAAAAAAACCGGGTCATCAAAAACATTTTTTTTCGAAAAGAAATAATAAACAAACTTTCCAACTCAAAAAGAAATCCAATTTTATTATCTGGATTTAGAAAAGTATATGAATTGGTGGATGAAACTAAAAAAGATTCGACAATCAATAAAAATAACGGGACGATTCAGAAATTGTCTACCCCAATTCGATCTACGGCTTGGATAAATTATTCATTGACAGAAAAAAAAATGAAAGATCTTTCTTCTAGAAGAAAGATAATCATAAATCAAATAGAAAAAATTACAAAAGAAAAGGAAACTCAAATTAGAACCTCAGAAATAAATATTAGTCCTAACAAAATAAGTTATAATGGTAAAAGTTTAAAATCATCAAAAAATCTTTCACAGATATTAAAAAGATGGAATGCTCGATTATCGCATAAATTCCATTTTTTTATAAAATTTTTGATTAAAAAGATATACATAGATATCTTTTTAGGTATCATTAATATTCCGAGGATTAATGTACAGTTTTTTCTTGAATCAACAAAAAAAAAAATTTCTGAATACATTTACAATAATGAAAAAAATCACAAAAAAATTGATAAAACAAATCAAAATACAATTCACTTTATTTCGATTATAAAACAGTCACTTAATAATAGTAATATTTCTGTTATTAATAAAAATTCACAGTGTGATATATCCTCCTTGTCACAAGCATATGTACTTTACAAATTATCACAAATCAAAATTATTAACTTATATAAGTTAAGATCTATCCTTCAATATCATGGCCTTTTTCTTAAGAATGAAATAAAGGATTATTTTAAAGACCAAGGATTTTTTAATTCCGAATTAAAAGATAAAAAATTTAGAAATTTTGTAATGGATCAATGGAAAAGCTGGTTAAGGAGTCATTATCAATATAAATACGATTTAGCTCAAATTAGATGGTCTAGATTAATACCGAAAAAATGGCGAAATAGAATCGATCAACACCATATGGTTCGAAATAAAAAATGGAATTTATATGAAAAAGACCAATTAATTCATTACGAAAAAGAAAATGATTTTGAGGCAGACTCATTGCCGAATCAAAAAGATAATTTCAAAAAACACTATAGATATAATCTTTTATCATATAAATCTATTAATTATGAAAAAAAGAAGGACTCATATATTTACGGATCCCTAGTACAAGTAAATAATAAACAAGAGATTTCTTATAATTACAACACAAATAAAAGAAAATTATTTGAAATATTAGAAAGTATTCCTATCAATAATTATCTAGCGGAAGATGATATTATCGATATGGAGAAAAGCCCGGATAGAAAATATTTTGATTGGAGAATTCTCAATTTTTGTCTTAGAAAGAAGGTCGATATTGATTCCTGGATCGATATCGGAAGCAAAGATAAAAAAAATACTAAGATTAGGACTAATAAGTATCAAATAATTGATAAAATTGATAAGAAAAATCTCTTTTTTCTTACAATTCACCAAGATCAAGAAGTCAATTCATCCAATCCAAAAAAAAACCTTTTTGATTGGATGGGAATGAATGAAGAAATACAAAATCGTCTCATATCAAATTTTGAACTTTGGTTCTTTCAAAAATTTGTGATACTTTATAACACATATAAGATAAAACCATGGGTGATACCCATCCAATTTCTTCTTTTCAATTTTCATCGAAATGAAAATATTAGTAAAAATAAGAAAATCAAGGGGAAGAAAAATGGCAATCCTTTTCTATCTATATCCTCGAATGAAAAAAAATTCATTGAATTAGAGAATCGAAATCACGAAGAAAAAGAATCCGAAGACCAGATGGACTTTGGATCAGTTTTCGCAAATCAAGAAAAAGATATTGAAGAAGATTATATGGGATTAGATATGAAAAAACATAGAAATAAAAAACAAAACAAAAGTCATACGGAAGTAGAGCTTGATTTCTTCCTAAAACGATATTTATGTTTTCAATTAAGATGGAACGGTTCTTTAAATCAAAAAATAATCAATAATATCAAAGTATATTGTCTTCTGCTTAGACTGACAAATCCACGAGAAATTCTTATATCTTCTATTCAAAGGCAAGAAATAAGTCTGAGTATTATGATGGTTCAGAAAGATTTAACTCTTACAGAATTGATAAAAAAGGGGATATTAATTATCGAACCTCTTCGTCTGTCAGTAAAAAATGATAGCCAATTTTTTTTGTATCAAAAGGTAGGTATCTTATTAGTTCATAAGAACAAACAACAAATTAATCAAAAATACAGAGAAAAAATCTATGTTGATAAAAAGAAATTTATCGAATCTATTGAAAGACATCAAAGTCTAATTGGAGATAGAGACAAAAAAGATTATGATTTACTTGTTCCTGAAAATATTTTATCCCCTAAGCGTCGTAGAGAATTAAGAATTCTAACTTCTTTCAATTTTAAAAATCAAAATGATATTTATATAAATACAGAAATTTTCAATGGTAATAACAGTGGTTCCATTTTGGATAAAAGCAAACATTTTGATAGAGATAAAAATAAACTAATTAAATTCAAATTTTTTCTTTGGCCCAATTTTCGACTAGAAGATTTAGCTTGTATGAATCGTTATTGGTTCGATACTAACAATGCCAGTCGTTTCAGTATGGTAAGAATATATATATATCCAAGGTTGAAATTTTAGTTTTAGTTAAGGGTGCATTTTTCATATATCCCATAGGATATCTGATCTAGTATATGAAAACAAAGAGATGGACACGTCATTCTTTTACACTCCATATTCCATTCTGGTACATGGAATTCAATCATGTATCAATTAGATCTAGAAATGAATTTTTTTTTCTCTTTTGTAAGTCGAAACAATAGACCATCCTTTTTATATCTATAACATAACCTTATATCTATAACATAACCGAATAAAAAAAATTGGATTGATTAATGATAAATTTTATTTGACAAATTTTTGAATTACTAGCAAAGAAAGATTTTTGTGTATACCAAATTAAAATGAACTGATATTATTATTTCCATTTTCTATTATTACTGATCAATAAAAAATATCTTAAACTAAAAAAAAAAGGGGTACTTATTTTATGGTAAAAAATTCATTCATTTCCGTTATTTCACAAGAAAAAAAAGACGAAAATAAGGGATCTGTTGAATTTCAAATAGTAAGTTTCACTAATAAGATACGAAGACTTACTTCACATTTGGAATTGCATAGAAAAGACTATTTATCCCAGAGAGGTTTGCGAAAAATTCTAGGAAAACGTCAACGATTGCTGTCTTATTTAGCAAAGAAAAATAGAATACATTATAAAGAATTAATTAGCCGGTTGGATATTCGGGAGTCAAAAACTCGTTAATTTGACGAATTTTTTTGAATTATTTGATTTATTAGATCTTGAGATGAACTTTTTTTGTTTTCCGTAATTCATGGAAGAATAAATCGAGGAAATCCCTATGAATGTACCAGCTACACGAAAAGACCTTATGATAGTCAATATGGGTCCCCATCACCCATCAATGCACGGTGTTCTTCGACTCATCGTTACTCTAGACGGCGAAGATGTTGTTGACTGTGAACCAATATTAGGTTATTTACACAGAGGAATGGAAAAAATTGCGGAAAATCGAACAATTATACAATATTTGCCCTATGTAACACGTTGGGATTATTTGGCTACTATGTTCACCGAAGCAATAACAGTGAATGGTCCAGAACTGTTAGGAAATATTCAAGTACCTAAAAGAGCTGGCTATATCAGAGTAATTATGTTGGAATTGAGTCGTATAGCTTCTCATTTGTTATGGCTTGGCCCTTTTATGGCAGATATTG
Source organism: Reutealis trisperma (assembly GCA_947687605.1). Classification (NCBI taxonomy): domain Eukaryota; kingdom Viridiplantae; phylum Streptophyta; class Magnoliopsida; order Malpighiales; family Euphorbiaceae; genus Reutealis; species Reutealis trisperma. The sequence continues at coordinate 18,172 of CANTUT010000819.1, read as the reverse complement.
GGGCACAGACCCCTTTCTTCTATATTTTTAGAGAGAGAGAGTTAGTATATGATTTATTCGAAGCTGCCACTGGTATGAGAATGATGCATAATTTTTTTCGTATCGGGGGGGTAGCGGCTGATCTACCTCATGGCTGGATAGATAAATGTTTGGATTTTTGCGATTTTTTTTTAATAGGAGTTGCTGAATATCAAAAACTTATTACGCGAAATCCTATTTTTTTAGAACGAGTTGAAGGAGTAGGTATTCTTGGTACAGAAGAAGCAATAAATTGGGGGTTATCGGGACCAATGCTACGAGCTTCTGGAGTACAATGGGATCTTCGTAAAGTTGATCATTATGAGTGTTACGACGAATTTGATTGGGAAGTCCAGTGGCAAAAAGAAGGAGATTCATTAGCTCGTTATTTAGTCCGAATTGGTGAAATGATGGAATCTATAAAAATTATTCAACAGGCTCTGGAAGGAATTCCGGGGGGGCCCTATGAAAATTTAGAAATCCGACGTTTTGATAAAGAAAGGGGTCCAGAATGGAACGATTTCGAATATCGATTCATTAGTAAAAAAACTTCTCCTACTTTTGAATTACCGAAACAAGAACTTTATGTGAGAGTCGAAGCCCCAAAAGGAGAATTGGGAATTTTTCTGATAGGGGATCAGAGCGGGTTTCCTTGGAGATGGAAAATTCGCCCGCCGGGTTTTATCAATTTGCAAATTCTTCCTGAATTAGTTAAAAGAATGAAATTGGCCGATATTATGACAATACTAGGTAGTATAGATATCATTATGGGAGAAGTTGACCGTTGAAATGATAATTGATACAACAGAAGTACAAGCTATCAATTCTTTTTCTAGATTAGAATCCTTAAACGAGGTCTATGGAATTATATGGGTGTTTGTCCCTATTTTGACTCTTGTATTGGGAATCACGATAGGCATACTAGTAATTGTATGGTTAGAAAGAGAAATAGCTGCAGGGATACAACAACGTATTGGACCTGAATATGCCGGTCCTTTAGGAGTTCTTCAAGCTCTAGCAGATGGAACAAAACTACTTTTCAAAGAAAATCTTTTTCCATCTAGGGGGGATACTCGTTTATTCAATATCGGACCATCCATAGCAGTCATATCAACTCTATTAAGCTATTCAGTAATTCCTTTTGGTTATCACTTTGTATTAACTGATCTAAATATTGGTGTTTTTTTATGGATTGCCATTTCAAGTATTGCTCCCGTTGGACTTCTTATGTCAGGATATGGATCAAATAATAAATATTCCTTTTTAGGTGGTCTACGAGCTGCTGCTCAATCAATTAGTTATGAAATACCTTTAACTCTTTGTGTATTATCCATATCTCTACGTGTGATTCGTTGAAACATAAACTTTTCCCTATTCCTTTCTTTTTAGGAAGAAGGCGAAATGAATTGAATAGATATCTTCATTTTTTATTCATCATTGGGGTTGATGAACTAAATTGGATAGTTATATGAGTGAAAGAAAACAACTTCTAAATTTGCAGTAAAAAATTGAGACTCGTTTCCTATGTACAAGAGTAAAACAGAAATAAACATAAGAAAAAAAGACCGTTCGCCCCAATATTGGTTGATTAGTCATCCTGGCTTGAAGCGGGCTCAAAAGATCAACCGCATTGAGTTGTCACTATCATTTATATGTATTACCATAATGCTAACGGGTGATTGAGCAAAAATGAGTGGATGGTTAGGAACACCAAGATACACAAAGGATTAGTAATAGAGATTTTTAAAATTATCTAAAAGGATATTTTGGCATAATATAAAAGTATATTAATTGGGGCTTTAAGTTGGTAGAAATGATCAGGAAGTACTCCCCATGATTCCGACCCAGAGTATGCTCCTACCCACCGATTAAAGAAATAACTATCAGGAACGAAATAATCCTTTCCTTTTTGAATCCCCTTTTCTTTTTTTCAGAAAGAAGAATTCAGAAAGAAGAATAGGAACGAAAAAAAAAAAGACTCTAATTACAATAGAAAAAAGTAATCTTTTTTTCTTCTTTTTTCCTATACCGATATTCACAGAGATGGAATTCATGTCATAATTCGAAATATCTAATTCGTAATCGAAAACGATAGGTTGAAATATCTATTGGGATTTTTACAAGGAATATTTTCCTTTTTACTAAGAGTATTTTATTGAAGGATTTAAGTTATTACTCAAGAAAGAAAAATTGAAATTTTTAAAGTAAAGGATGAGATCAATTCAGAAGTACTTTTTTTTTAGTATTATAACAGATAGAATTTCATTGCTCGAATTTGGGAACGTCGATAGATTTGGTTTTGATCCTATCTATTCTACAAATATATCAAAATAAATAATACGATCTTTAAATTTATTTATTTATAGCCTTCGAGGAGCCGTATGAGATGAGAATCTCATGTACGGTTCTGTAATAGCGATGAGAACAGTGATGTTATCACCGACTATAATTATCTAACAGTTCAAGTACAGTTGATATAGTTGAGGCACAATCAAAATCTGGTTTTGGGGGATGGAATTTGTGGCGTCAACCTATAGGATTTATCATTTTTTTTATCTCTTCTCTAGCAGAATGCGAAAGATTACCTTTTGATTTACCAGAAGCAGAAGAAGAATTAGTAGCAGGTTATCAAACCGAATATTCGGGTATCAAATTTGGTTTATTTTATATTGCTTCCTATGTAAACTTATTAGTTTCTTCATTATTTGTAACAGTTCTTTACTTGGGTGGTTGGAATATTTCTATTCCGTTATATTCGTTCCTGCGCTTTTTGAAAATAATAAAATAGGTGGAGTTTTTGGAACAACAATTGGTATCTTTATTACATTGGTTAAAACTTATTTGTTCTTGTTCATTCCTATTTCAACAAGATGGACTTTACCTAGACTAAGAATGGACCAACTTTTAAATCTTGGATGGAAATTTCTTTTACCTATTTCTCTCGGTAATTTATTATTAACAACCTCTTTCCAACTCCTTTCACTATAAAAGATTAATAAAAGAATATTTTTTCTATATTCATGATTTGTCTTCAAACAAGAGAAAAAAACAAACATAAAATTATTCATAAATATTCACGATATGTTTCCCATGGTAACTGGGTTCATGAATTATGGGCAACAAACCATACGAGCTGCAAGGTACATTGGTCAAAGTTTCATAGTTACCTTATCCCATGCAAACCGTTTACCTGTAACTATTCAATATCCTTATGAAAAATTAATCACATCAGAGCGTTTCCGCGGTCGAATCCATTTTGAATTTGATAAATGCATTGCTTGTGAAGTATGTGTTCGTGTATGTCCTATAGATCTACCTGTTGTTAATTGGCAATTGGAAACTGACATTCGAAAGAAAGGGTTGCTTAATTACAGTATTGATTTTGGAATCTGTATATTTTGTGGCAACTGTGTTGAGTATTGTCCAACAAATTGTTTATCAATGACTGAAGAATATGAACTTTCTACTTATGATCGTCACGAATTGAATTATAATCAAATTGCTTTAGGTCGTTTACCAACGCCAGTAGTTGACGATTATACAATTCGAACAATTTTGAATTCAACTCCAAAAAAAAATAGGTAAACCGCCTTGATTAATTAAAAAGTACAATTTTTAAACTAAAATTTAGTTTTGATCGAAAGGGATGAAATGGGATTTCTTTCATTTTTCTTGGTCACTAACTACAAAAAGTACAATGATTTGATTGATTGATGAGAATAGCATCGCGGCTAAATTTGGATTGAAAATCTATGAGATTAATATATCTGTAATTCTATCCATAATTTTTTCGAAAATGAAATTTAGATTTATAATGCCTTTTTCGAGAAAGAATGAGATTAGTACAATAGCTGTACCTATAGTAATTTACCCCATTTAGGGTTTAATTTAATTAAGAACCTATTATAAAAAAGTTTTTCCTGCTCAAGTCAATAAGGTCATGAAAAAACAATTCAAAAGTTTTTATCTCTTATTTTACGTGCAATGGATTTGCCTGGACTAATACATGATTTTCTTTTAGTTTTTCTGGGATTAGGTCTTATATTAGGAGGTCTGGGAGTGGTATTACTTACCAACCCAATTTATTCTGCCTTTTCGTTGGGATTCGTTCTTGTTTGTATATCTTTATTCTATATTTTATCAAACTCTCATTTTGTAGCTGCTGCACAGCTCCTTATTTATGTGGGAGCTATAAATGTTTTAATTCTATTTGCCGTGATGTTCATGAATGGTTCAGAATATTACAAAAATTTGAATCTTTGGACTGTTGGAAACGGGGTTACTTCCGTAGTTTGTACAAGCATTTTTGTTTCACTAATTACTATTGTTCCAGATACGTCATGGTACGGGATTATTTGGACTACAAGAACAAATCAGATTATAGAACAAGATTTGATAAGTAATGGTCAACAAATTGGAATTCATTTATCAACAGATTTTTTTCTTCCGTTTGAATTCATTTCAATAATTCTTTTAGTTGCTTTGATAGGTGCGATTGCTGTGGCTCGTCAGTAATAAATCTTTAGAATTAATAATCGCAATTCAAATTACACTTTATGTTATTACATCTATTTTTCTTCAATTCTATTTAAAGCTTATTTATGTATAAACTTGATTTATTATCCATATATTTCTTTGTTCTGTACTTGTGATATTCTTATTCTAGTCAATCCAATCTGTTGATGTTGAATTGTTGTTCATATTGAAAAAAAAAATCGAAAACTATAAGGAGTTGGTCAATGATGCTCGAACATGTACTTGTTTTGAGTGCCTATTTATTTTCTATCGGTATCTATGGGTTGATCACGAGTCGAAATATGGTTAGAGCCCTTATGTGTCTTGAACTTATACTGAATGCAGTTAATATAAATTTTGTAACATTTTCTGATTTTTTTGATAGTCGTCAATTAAAAGGAAATATTTTTTCAATTTTTGTTATAGCTATCGCAGCCGCTGAAGCAGCTATTGGACTGGCTATTGTTTCGTCAATTTATCGTAACAGAAAATCAACCCGTATCAATCAATCGAATTTGTTGAATAAGTAGTATTAATAATATAAAATAGAATTTTCATATCCATTAATTCGAGTTGGCATGTATGATACGTAACTTACGGATCATGTTTGTGAAAACGTAAGAAATGAAAGTATCTTGGCTCTACTCTATCTCATGAGTCGATCCAGAATTAAATAAGAAAATTCTGCTAAATCATTGATTCGTCTGGTGTCTAAATATATAATGATTCATTTAGAAATTTACTAGATTGAATTTTTATGACGTTAAAAAATTAGAAATCCAATGTCACATTCAGTAAAGATTTATGATACATGTATAGGGTGTACTCAATGTGTCCGAGCCTGCCCCACAGATGTATTAGAAATGATACCTTGGGATGGATGTAAATCTAAGCAAATTGCTTCTGCTCCAAGAACAGAGGACTGCGTGGGTTGTAAGAGATGTGAATCCGCCTGTCCGACAGATTTCTTGAGTGTTCGAGTTTATTTATGGCATGAAACAACTCGAAGCATGGGTCTAGCTTATTGATACTTTCCAGAAAAACCCACTTGAATCTATTTGATTTTTTGTTTACCGACAAAAACCCGTACTCGAAAAAATAATAAAATATATATATATATTATGTTTTCGCGCACGGGTTTTTTTAGTCCAAGTGTATCTTGTCTTTACCACGAATTCTTTTCCTTGGTTAACAACATTTGTAGTTTTTCCGATATCCGCGGGTTTTTTAATTTTCCTTTTGCCTCATAAAGGAAATAAGGTAATTAGGTGGTATACCTCAGGTATATGCGTCTTAGAGCTCCTTTTAATGACTTATGCGTTCTCTTATTATTTCCAATTGGACGATCCATTAATCCAATTAACAGAAGATTATAAATGGATCAAATTTTTTGATTTTTACTGGAGATTGGGAATAGATGGATTTTCTTTAGGACCTATTTTACTGACAGGATTTATCACCACTTTAGCTACTTTAGCGGCTCGGCCAATTACTCGGGATTCCCGATTATTCCATTTTCTGATGTTAGCAATGTATAGTGGTCAAATAGGATTATTTTCTTCTCAAGACCTTTTACTTTTTTTTATCATGTGGGAGTTAGAATTAATTCCCGTTTATCTACTTCTATTGATGTGGGGGGGAAAGAAACGTCTGTATTCAGCTACAAAGTTTATTTTGTATACTGCAGGGGGTTCCATTTTTTTATTAATGGGAGCTTTAGGTATCGCTTTATATGGATCCAATGAACCAAGATTCAATTTTGAAACATCAGTCAATCAATCATATCCTGTGGCACTAGAAATATTTTTCTATATTGGATTTCTTATTGCTTTTGCTGTCAAATTGCCGATTATACCCTTACATACATGGTTACCAGACACCCATGGGGAAGCGCATTACAGTACTTGTATGCTTCTAGCCGGAATCTTATTAAAAATGGGGGCATATGGGTTGGTTCGAATCAATATGGAATTATTACCTCACGCTCATTCTATCTTTTCTCCCTGGTTGATAATAGTAGGCGTAATACAAATAATCTATGCAGCTTCAACATCTCCCGGCCAACGAAATTTAAAAAAAAGAATAGCCTATTCTTCTGTATCTCATATGGGTTTCATAATTATAGGGATTTGCTCTATAAGTGATATGGGACTCAACGGAGCTATTTTACAAATCATATCACATGGATTTATTGGCGCTGCACTTTTTTTCTTGGCAGGAACGGGTTATGATAGAATACGTCGTGTTTATCTTGACGAAATGGGCGGAATGGCTACCCCAATGCCAAAAATATTCACGACATTCAGTATCTTATCACTAGCTTCCCTTGCATTACCGGGCATGAGCGGTTTTTTTGCGGAATTGATAGTCTTTTTTGGAATAATTGCCGGCCAAAAATATCTTTTAATGTCAAAAATTTTAATTACTTTTGTAATGGGAGTTGGAATTATATTAACTCCTATTTATTTATTATCTATGTTACGCCAGATGTTCTATGGATACAGGCTGTTTAATGCCCCAAACTCTTATTTTTTTGATTCTGGACCGCGCGAGTTATTTATTTCGATCGCTATCCTTCTGCCTGTAATAGGTATTGGTATTTATCCGGATTTCGTTTTCTCATTATCAATTGACAGAGTCGAAGCTATTCTATCTAATTATTTTTATAGATAGTTTTTCTAAATAAAACAAAAAAGCAAAAAAGAAATCCTATGATTTTTAAAAAAGAAAAATCGTTATGTTATACAACGAAAAAAACTTCTTTTTTCGTCTCTTAAATTTAAGTTAAAAAAAATGAATTGTAACAAAAATTTTTTGGCATTTGTGAGAACTTTTTGAATCAAGTAATATGGCGATTCAAAAGGTTCTCAACGGCTTACCTGAAGTTTTTTTGTATATATGCTTTGCTGTCCTATAAAGTTGCATTCATCAGACCCTTTCTTTAATCTTTAATGCAATTAAATGTTAATTGCTAAATTAGATGTTAATTGTTAATATAAATGAACCATAACTATGCAATCCTATTCCTAATAGATTAACGCCAAAATAACATATCCAAATTATAAGAAAACCGATAGAAGCAACAATTGCGGAATTTAAACCCTCCCAATTTTTATTTGTTCGAGTATGAAAATAAATCGCGAATATGGTCCACGTAATAAATGCCCAAGTTTCCTTTGGGTCCCAATTCCAATACGATCCCCACGCTTCATTAGCCCAGACTGCTCCCGAAAGAATACCCATGGTTAAAAAGATAAATCCTATACTTATAATACGATAACCCCAGTCATCTAATTGTTGAATCAATTGAAACTTGTAATAATTCCTAGAAATAGAAGAAAGAAAAGAAATATGTCTTAAAACATTCTTTCTTTCTGTCATATATTGTATCTCACTAAAGGAAAATGAATGATTTAATAAATTATTGGTTTTATAAACAATTCTTATGATTTTTCGAAATGTGATTACTAGAAATGCTACTGATAATAATGATCCACACAAAAGAGCTGCATAGCCCAATATCATCATACTTACGTGCATCATTAACCACTGGGATTGAAGAGCAGGCACTAAGATTTCGGAGTGATGCATGTCAGTTAAAAGACCTGAAGTAGTAAACCCTTGGGTAAAAAAAGTACTTGGCGCGGTTATTGCGCTTAAATAATTTTTTTGTTTTTTAAAATACGGAACCATATGAATAATGGAAAAAGCCCATGAAAGAAAGATTAATGATTCATATAAATCACTTAATGGTAAATGGCCCCCCAAAATCCAACGAGTAACTAATAATCCTGTTATACAGAAAAAAGTAATTATCATGCCCTTTTCTGACGAATCATATAGTTCTACGAATTCATCAACTAATAAGGTTATCAAATGAATTGTAATTACAATTGACACGACCGAAAAAGATATATGAGTTAATATATGTTCTAAAGTCGAAAATATCATAAAATTTTTTAAATATAAATAAAAGGGGGGTTCTAATTATATGGGATTGAAATCAGGAATTGAATTCATTATAGGATTTATTGTATCTTTTTGAAAATTACAGGAAGTTATGCCGCTACTCGGACTCGAACCGAGATGCTCTAGCACTGCTTCCTAAGAGCAGCGTGTCTACCGATTTCACCATAGCGGCTTGCTCGAAATCATAATAATCGATTGTTATTTAATAGTCGAGTTTGAAGGAGTCAATTCAATATAATATTTTTTAGGAAACATTCAAATTAATGAAGAAAATTTTATTTAATAATGAAAAAAAAAAATCGAATTTTTTTTTTTTTGATTACGGTTTTACAGTCAAGAGATTTATGAAAATATTTTATTGGTTAGGTGTTTATTGTGGAGAGAATTTGTGTTAGGATTTAACAACCCAATTAGGTATTGATCTGGACATAACAAACAAAAAAAAATTTTGAGTTCTACTCCGTACTAAAAAAAATCCTGTCTAATTTAATATATACCTTGATCCATTTTCAAGTCCAAGCATATTATTAAAGTAGATCATTCAAAGATCTGCTTTATATATATTCAAATAGTATAAATATAAAAAAGATAAAACTTATGAATATTTTTTATTGTGATTGTGACAAATGAGTCGATGGGGAAAATAATAATCCCCATCCTGAACATGATAAAAGATCCTAACAATAAAAAGAACGGTGAAACTTTGTACCTTTTTTTTTTCTTTTTTGTTTGCAAAAAAAGTATCATTTTTAGAATTCAATAGACAAAAGAATTCTTTATGCTACACACGATAAAAAGCAAAAGTAGTTCAATTTAATATTGATTAGTTCAAAACATAAAAAAAAAAAAAAGAATGGAAATCATTATATATTTTAGTTTTATATATTTTATATTAGAAATTCTAACATAAATTAGCAATAATAAAAAAAAATTCGACCTTTTCTCATGTCAAGTCAAATCAGATTATTCCAACCTTTAATTTTTTATTTGTCGCACAAAAAAACTTTTTGAATTACCTGTAGAAAGGGATTTCGCTAATGAAAAAGCCTTCAATACTACCCAATATCCCTTCTTTTTCCAAATATTTTTTCGAATACGCTTTTTGGATATAGAAGTACGCTTTTTTGGAACTGCCATTCAAAAATAAAGAAGTTTTTTATTGTTATAGTTGGATGTGAAAGACATTTATTGTTAAAAAAAAACCGTTCTTTACTATATATTATTATATATTTCCTTATTCTATATATTTAGTTTGTAAATTTTCCTCTTTTCGTAACAAAAAATTCGTAACATAAAAGAAGCCTATCCCTTTCTTTTTTTTTGTCTTTTTTCGTTATATTCCATGTATACGTGGAATAAAATACATCAATAAAGTTTAAGAATCTCAATTTTATTTATCCTAAAATTGTTATTTATCCTAATAAAAAAAAACTTTAACTTCTTTTTCTAGTAATTGGTCAAACTCGAAGAAAAAGTATATCTAATTGAAATTCAATTTTCAAATTCGAACGAGACTATTAATTAATTTGTTAAATAAAAAGTTTTTAGTAATTCTTTCTTTTTATCCTAGTAAAGGAAAAGTGTCAAATATCATAGTGTTTTCTGCAAATATAATGAAAGACAATAAATCCATTCCAAAATGCAGTAGTTAATGATTCTGAATAAAGGAATTAAAATAAAAATTACTTAGTTTATTGGATTCACTAAAAATCTGGTAAAACCCTCTTTTTTTTTTATTATTCCCTATCAAAATAAAAAATATTACTTTATAATCCTTTACTTTTCGTTATGTATATAAAACCTTGTAATTATGTAATTAATAATAAGTATAAGTAATTAATTTAATAATAATAAAATTAATAATAATAATAAAATTTTTTGTAGAATAAGTCTTTTTTTTTTTTCACTAGTATTTTTATTTGACCAATTCTAACTTTTTGATTTAAATATGTGAAGTATTTTGGAAAAGAAAAATTTAGAATAAGAATAATTAAGAATAGAAAATTCAATTTTAGTTTTACATATTTTTATTTTATTATTATTGATATTGACTGACTTATTTAAAATTAAAAAGATATAAGAGCCGATGAATCAGAAACAAGAAACAATTAATTATTAATTAAAAAAGTTTTTTATGGAACAAATATATCAATATTCATGGATCATATCTTTCGTTACATTCCCAGTCCCTATGTTAATAGGAGTGGGACTCCTACTTTTTCCGGTAGCAACAAAAAAACTTCGTCGTATGGGGGCTTTTCCCAGCATTTTTTTGTTAAGTATAGTCATGATTTTTTCAATCGCTCTGTCTATTCATCAAATAAATAGCAGTTTTATTTATCAATGTATATGGTCATGGACTATCAATAACGATTTTTCTTTAGAGTTCGGATACTTGATTGACCCACTTACTTCTATTTTGGTAGTATTAATTACTGCAGTTGGAATTTTGGTTCTTTTTTATAGTGACAATTATATGTCTCATGATCAAGGCTATTTGAGATTTTTTGCTTATATGAGTTTTTTCAATACTTCAATGTTGGGATTAGTTACTAGCTCTAATTTGATACAAATTTATATTTTTTGGGAATTGGTTGGAATGTGTTCTTATCTATTAATAGGTTTTTGGTTCACACGACCTATTGCATCGAATGCTTGTCAAAAAGCGTTTGTAACTAATCGTGTAGGGGATTTTGGTTTATTATTAGGAATTTTAGGTTTTTATTGGATAACAGGCAGTTTCGAATTTCGGGATTTGTTTAAAATATTCAATAACCTTGTTTATAATAATCGGGTTAATTTTTTATTTGTTACTTTGTGTGCCTTTCTATTATTTTCCGGCGCAATTGCGAAATCGGCGCAATTTCCTCTTCATGTATGGTTACCGGATGCCATGGAAGGGCCTACTCCTATTTCGGCTCTGATACATGCTGCTACTATGGTATCGGCGGGAATTTTTCTTGTAGCTCGACTTTTTCCTCTTTTCGTAGTCATACCTTACATAATGAATCTAATTGCTTTGATAGGTATAATAACAGTATTTTTAGGAGCTACTTTAGCTCTTGCTCAAAAAGATATTAAGAGAAGTTTAGCCTATTCTACAATGTCTCAATTGGGTTATATGATGTTAGCCCTAGGTATGGGGTCTTATCGAGTCGCTTTATTTCATTTGATTACTCATGCCTATTCGAAAGCATTGTTGTTTTTAGGGTCTGGATCCATTATTCATTCAATGGAAGCTATTGTTGGGTATTCGCCAGATAAGAGTCAAAATATGGTTCTGATGGGTGGTTTAACAAAAAATATTCCAATTACAAAAACTGCTTTTTTATTAGGAACGCTTTCTCTTTGTGGTATTCCACCTTTCGCTTGTTTTTGGTCCAAAGATGAAATTCTTAATGATAGTTGGTTGTATTCACCTATTTTCGCAATAATAGCTTGTTTCACAGCCGGATTAACTGCATTTTATATGTTTCGGGTTTATTTACTTACTTTTGAAGGACATTTAAATGTTCATTTTCAAAATTACAAAAACAGTTCATTTTATTCAATATCTTTATGGGGTAAAGAAGAATCAAAAATGCTTAACAAAAAATTGCGTTTATTACCTTTATTAAAAATGAATAATAATGAAAGGGCTTCTTTTTTTTGGAAGAACACATACAAAATTGATGGTAATGTAAGAAATATGACATGGCCTTTTATTACTATTAAAAATTTTAATAATAAAAGGGTTTTTTCCTATCCCCATGAATCGGATAATACTATGTTATTTCCTATGCTAGTTTTGGTACTATTTACTTTGTTTATTGGAGCCGTAGGAATTCCTTTCAATCAATTCAATCAAGTTAATCAAGTCAATCAAGAAGGAATGAAGTTGGATATATTGTCAAAACTGTTAACTCCGTCTTTAAACCTTTTGCACCAAAATCAAAATGATTCGGTGGATTGGTATGAATTTGTAACAAATGCAACTTTTTCAGTCAGTATAGCTTGTGGGGGGATATTTATAGCGTCTTCTTTATATAAGCCTGTTTATTCATCGTTACAAAATTTAAATTTCTTTAATTCGTTCGCTAAAAAAGGTCTTAAGAGCATTCTTTTGGAAAAAATAATAAATGTGATATATAATTGGTCCTATAATCGAGGTTACATAGATGCTGTTTATGCAATATCTTTTATTGGGGGTATAAGAAAATTAGCCGAATTAATTCATTTTTTTGAGAAACGAATAATTGATGGAATTATCAATGGAGTCGGTGTTACTAGTTTCTTTGTAGGAGAGGGTATAAAATTTGTAGGAAGCGGTCGCATCTCTTCTTATCTCTTATTGTATTTATTTTGTGCATTAATCTTTTTATTAATTTACTACTTTTTCGTTTTTAAAAATTGACATTTTTTTTTGTATCATTTCCAAAAAAGTTGACAAACTGGGTGGATATGTAAAAGATATTCTTTCTTTTCCATCACTTCGACATGTATAAAATACATATTGTGACATTTCTTTTCTTACAGCATTCTCAAACTGATCATTTTTTATATATCGAAATGGACGATTCCAACGTTTAGAGTCAAAAAGAATAGTTACAAGAGGTTTTTCAAACCAGAAAAGATCTTTATTTTTTTTATCTATCAATATTTCTAACTTCGAATTTTCTTGATTCCCATCC
>CANTUT010000818.1:35000-53137 GCA_947687605.1 Reutealis trisperma | reverse complement strand
AACAAATTCCTCGATGGTCATATAAATTAATTGATGATTTGGAACAGCAAGAGGGAGAAAATGAAGAAAACCTGGCCGAAGATCATGAAATTCGTTCACGAAAAGCCAAACGTGTAGTGATTTTTACTGATAATCAACAAAATACTGATACTTATAATAATACCAAAGATACAACAAATTCGGATGAAATAGACGAAGTGACTTTGATACGTTATTCACAACAATCAGACTTTCGTCGAGACATAATAAAAGGATCCATGCGAGCACAAAGACGCAAAACCCCTATTTTGGAACTGTTTCAAGCAAATGTGCATTCTCCCCTTTTTTTGGACAGAATAGACAAATCTCTTTTTTTTTCTTTTGGTATTTCAGAATTGATGAAAACAAGATTTATAAATTGGATGTGTAAAAACACGGAATTCGCAATTTCGGATTATACTTATACAGAAAAAAAAACAAAAGAAAGTAAGAAAAAAGAAGAGGACAAACGAGAAGACAACAAAAGAGAGGAAAAAACTCGGATAGAAATAGCCGAAGCCTGGGATAGCATTCTTTTTGCTCAAGTAATAAGAGGTTGTGTTTTAGTAACCCAATCGATTCTTAGAAAATATATTATATTACCCTCATTAATAATAACCAAAAATACCACTCGTATACTATTTTTTCAAATTCCCGAATGGTCCGAGGATTTAAAAGATTGGAGTAGAGAAATGCATGTTAAATGCACCTATAACGGAGTTCAATTATCAGAAAAAGAATTTCCGAAAAACTGGTTAACAGACGGGATTCAAATAAAGATCCTATTTCCTTTTCGTCTAAAACCTTGGCACAGATCTAAGTTAAAATTCCCTCACAAAGATCCAATGAAAAAGAAAACACAAAAAAATGATTTTTGTTTTTTAACAGTTTGGGGAATGGAAGCGGAACTGCCTTTTGGTTCTCCCCGAAAACGGCTTTCCCTCTTTGAACCTATTTTTAAAAAACTCGAAAAAAAAATTAGAAAAATGAAAAAAAAAAGTTTTCGAGTTATAACAATTTTAGAAGAAAGAAGAAAATTTTTTCTAAAATTATCAAAAGAAAAAAAAAACCGGGTCATCAAAAACATTTTTTTTCGAAAAGAAATAATAAACAAACTTTCCAACTCAAAAAGAAATCCAATTTTATTATCTGGATTTAGAAAAGTATATGAATTGGTGGATGAAACTAAAAAAGATTCGACAATCAATAAAAATAACGGGACGATTCAGAAATTGTCTACCCCAATTCGATCTACGGCTTGGATAAATTATTCATTGACAGAAAAAAAAATGAAAGATCTTTCTTCTAGAAGAAAGATAATCATAAATCAAATAGAAAAAATTACAAAAGAAAAGGAAACTCAAATTAGAACCTCAGAAATAAATATTAGTCCTAACAAAATAAGTTATAATGGTAAAAGTTTAAAATCATCAAAAAATCTTTCACAGATATTAAAAAGATGGAATGCTCGATTATCGCATAAATTCCATTTTTTTATAAAATTTTTGATTAAAAAGATATACATAGATATCTTTTTAGGTATCATTAATATTCCGAGGATTAATGTACAGTTTTTTCTTGAATCAACAAAAAAAAAAATTTCTGAATACATTTACAATAATGAAAAAAATCACAAAAAAATTGATAAAACAAATCAAAATACAATTCACTTTATTTCGATTATAAAACAGTCACTTAATAATAGTAATATTTCTGTTATTAATAAAAATTCACAGTGTGATATATCCTCCTTGTCACAAGCATATGTACTTTACAAATTATCACAAATCAAAATTATTAACTTATATAAGTTAAGATCTATCCTTCAATATCATGGCCTTTTTCTTAAGAATGAAATAAAGGATTATTTTAAAGACCAAGGATTTTTTAATTCCGAATTAAAAGATAAAAAATTTAGAAATTTTGTAATGGATCAATGGAAAAGCTGGTTAAGGAGTCATTATCAATATAAATACGATTTAGCTCAAATTAGATGGTCTAGATTAATACCGAAAAAATGGCGAAATAGAATCGATCAACACCATATGGTTCGAAATAAAAAATGGAATTTATATGAAAAAGACCAATTAATTCATTACGAAAAAGAAAATGATTTTGAGGCAGACTCATTGCCGAATCAAAAAGATAATTTCAAAAAACACTATAGATATAATCTTTTATCATATAAATCTATTAATTATGAAAAAAAGAAGGACTCATATATTTACGGATCCCTAGTACAAGTAAATAATAAACAAGAGATTTCTTATAATTACAACACAAATAAAAGAAAATTATTTGAAATATTAGAAAGTATTCCTATCAATAATTATCTAGCGGAAGATGATATTATCGATATGGAGAAAAGCCCGGATAGAAAATATTTTGATTGGAGAATTCTCAATTTTTGTCTTAGAAAGAAGGTCGATATTGATTCCTGGATCGATATCGGAAGCAAAGATAAAAAAAATACTAAGATTAGGACTAATAAGTATCAAATAATTGATAAAATTGATAAGAAAAATCTCTTTTTTCTTACAATTCACCAAGATCAAGAAGTCAATTCATCCAATCCAAAAAAAAACCTTTTTGATTGGATGGGAATGAATGAAGAAATACAAAATCGTCTCATATCAAATTTTGAACTTTGGTTCTTTCAAAAATTTGTGATACTTTATAACACATATAAGATAAAACCATGGGTGATACCCATCCAATTTCTTCTTTTCAATTTTCATCGAAATGAAAATATTAGTAAAAATAAGAAAATCAAGGGGAAGAAAAATGGCAATCCTTTTCTATCTATATCCTCGAATGAAAAAAAATTCATTGAATTAGAGAATCGAAATCACGAAGAAAAAGAATCCGAAGACCAGATGGACTTTGGATCAGTTTTCGCAAATCAAGAAAAAGATATTGAAGAAGATTATATGGGATTAGATATGAAAAAACATAGAAATAAAAAACAAAACAAAAGTCATACGGAAGTAGAGCTTGATTTCTTCCTAAAACGATATTTATGTTTTCAATTAAGATGGAACGGTTCTTTAAATCAAAAAATAATCAATAATATCAAAGTATATTGTCTTCTGCTTAGACTGACAAATCCACGAGAAATTCTTATATCTTCTATTCAAAGGCAAGAAATAAGTCTGAGTATTATGATGGTTCAGAAAGATTTAACTCTTACAGAATTGATAAAAAAGGGGATATTAATTATCGAACCTCTTCGTCTGTCAGTAAAAAATGATAGCCAATTTTTTTTGTATCAAAAGGTAGGTATCTTATTAGTTCATAAGAACAAACAACAAATTAATCAAAAATACAGAGAAAAAATCTATGTTGATAAAAAGAAATTTATCGAATCTATTGAAAGACATCAAAGTCTAATTGGAGATAGAGACAAAAAAGATTATGATTTACTTGTTCCTGAAAATATTTTATCCCCTAAGCGTCGTAGAGAATTAAGAATTCTAACTTCTTTCAATTTTAAAAATCAAAATGATATTTATATAAATACAGAAATTTTCAATGGTAATAACAGTGGTTCCATTTTGGATAAAAGCAAACATTTTGATAGAGATAAAAATAAACTAATTAAATTCAAATTTTTTCTTTGGCCCAATTTTCGACTAGAAGATTTAGCTTGTATGAATCGTTATTGGTTCGATACTAACAATGCCAGTCGTTTCAGTATGGTAAGAATATATATATATCCAAGGTTGAAATTTTAGTTTTAGTTAAGGGTGCATTTTTCATATATCCCATAGGATATCTGATCTAGTATATGAAAACAAAGAGATGGACACGTCATTCTTTTACACTCCATATTCCATTCTGGTACATGGAATTCAATCATGTATCAATTAGATCTAGAAATGAATTTTTTTTTCTCTTTTGTAAGTCGAAACAATAGACCATCCTTTTTATATCTATAACATAACCTTATATCTATAACATAACCGAATAAAAAAAATTGGATTGATTAATGATAAATTTTATTTGACAAATTTTTGAATTACTAGCAAAGAAAGATTTTTGTGTATACCAAATTAAAATGAACTGATATTATTATTTCCATTTTCTATTATTACTGATCAATAAAAAATATCTTAAACTAAAAAAAAAAAGGGGTACTTATTTTATGGTAAAAAATTCATTCATTTCCGTTATTTCACAAGAAAAAAAAGACGAAAATAAGGGATCTGTTGAATTTCAAATAGTAAGTTTCACTAATAAGATACGAAGACTTACTTCACATTTGGAATTGCATAGAAAAGACTATTTATCCCAGAGAGGTTTGCGAAAAATTCTAGGAAAACGTCAACGATTGCTGTCTTATTTAGCAAAGAAAAATAGAATACATTATAAAGAATTAATTAGCCGGTTGGATATTCGGGAGTCAAAAACTCGTTAATTTGACGAATTTTTTTGAATTATTTGATTTATTAGATCTTGAGATGAACTTTTTTTGTTTTCCGTAATTCATGGAAGAATAAATCGAGGAAATCCCTATGAATGTACCAGCTACACGAAAAGACCTTATGATAGTCAATATGGGTCCCCATCACCCATCAATGCACGGTGTTCTTCGACTCATCGTTACTCTAGACGGCGAAGATGTTGTTGACTGTGAACCAATATTAGGTTATTTACACAGAGGAATGGAAAAAATTGCGGAAAATCGAACAATTATACAATATTTGCCCTATGTAACACGTTGGGATTATTTGGCTACTATGTTCACCGAAGCAATAACAGTGAATGGTCCAGAACTGTTAGGAAATATTCAAGTACCTAAAAGAGCTGGCTATATCAGAGTAATTATGTTGGAATTGAGTCGTATAGCTTCTCATTTGTTATGGCTTGGCCCTTTTATGGCAGATATTGGGGCACAGACCCCTTTCTTCTATATTTTTAGAGAGAGAGAGTTAGTATATGATTTATTCGAAGCTGCCACTGGTATGAGAATGATGCATAATTTTTTTCGTATCGGGGGGGTAGCGGCTGATCTACCTCATGGCTGGATAGATAAATGTTTGGATTTTTGCGATTTTTTTTTAATAGGAGTTGCTGAATATCAAAAACTTATTACGCGAAATCCTATTTTTTTAGAACGAGTTGAAGGAGTAGGTATTCTTGGTACAGAAGAAGCAATAAATTGGGGGTTATCGGGACCAATGCTACGAGCTTCTGGAGTACAATGGGATCTTCGTAAAGTTGATCATTATGAGTGTTACGACGAATTTGATTGGGAAGTCCAGTGGCAAAAAGAAGGAGATTCATTAGCTCGTTATTTAGTCCGAATTGGTGAAATGATGGAATCTATAAAAATTATTCAACAGGCTCTGGAAGGAATTCCGGGGGGGCCCTATGAAAATTTAGAAATCCGACGTTTTGATAAAGAAAGGGGTCCAGAATGGAACGATTTCGAATATCGATTCATTAGTAAAAAAACTTCTCCTACTTTTGAATTACCGAAACAAGAACTTTATGTGAGAGTCGAAGCCCCAAAAGGAGAATTGGGAATTTTTCTGATAGGGGATCAGAGCGGGTTTCCTTGGAGATGGAAAATTCGCCCGCCGGGTTTTATCAATTTGCAAATTCTTCCTGAATTAGTTAAAAGAATGAAATTGGCCGATATTATGACAATACTAGGTAGTATAGATATCATTATGGGAGAAGTTGACCGTTGAAATGATAATTGATACAACAGAAGTACAAGCTATCAATTCTTTTTCTAGATTAGAATCCTTAAACGAGGTCTATGGAATTATATGGGTGTTTGTCCCTATTTTGACTCTTGTATTGGGAATCACGATAGGCATACTAGTAATTGTATGGTTAGAAAGAGAAATAGCTGCAGGGATACAACAACGTATTGGACCTGAATATGCCGGTCCTTTAGGAGTTCTTCAAGCTCTAGCAGATGGAACAAAACTACTTTTCAAAGAAAATCTTTTTCCATCTAGGGGGGATACTCGTTTATTCAATATCGGACCATCCATAGCAGTCATATCAACTCTATTAAGCTATTCAGTAATTCCTTTTGGTTATCACTTTGTATTAACTGATCTAAATATTGGTGTTTTTTTATGGATTGCCATTTCAAGTATTGCTCCCGTTGGACTTCTTATGTCAGGATATGGATCAAATAATAAATATTCCTTTTTAGGTGGTCTACGAGCTGCTGCTCAATCAATTAGTTATGAAATACCTTTAACTCTTTGTGTATTATCCATATCTCTACGTGTGATTCGTTGAAACATAAACTTTTCCCTATTCCTTTCTTTTTAGGAAGAAGGCGAAATGAATTGAATAGATATCTTCATTTTTTATTCATCATTGGGGTTGATGAACTAAATTGGATAGTTATATGAGTGAAAGAAAACAACTTCTAAATTTGCAGTAAAAAATTGAGACTCGTTTCCTATGTACAAGAGTAAAACAGAAATAAACATAAGAAAAAAAGACCGTTCGCCCCAATATTGGTTGATTAGTCATCCTGGCTTGAAGCGGGCTCAAAAGATCAACCGCATTGAGTTGTCACTATCATTTATATGTATTACCATAATGCTAACGGGTGATTGAGCAAAAATGAGTGGATGGTTAGGAACACCAAGATACACAAAGGATTAGTAATAGAGATTTTTAAAATTATCTAAAAGGATATTTTGGCATAATATAAAAGTATATTAATTGGGGCTTTAAGTTGGTAGAAATGATCAGGAAGTACTCCCCATGATTCCGACCCAGAGTATGCTCCTACCCACCGATTAAAGAAATAACTATCAGGAACGAAATAATCCTTTCCTTTTTGAATCCCCTTTTCTTTTTTTCAGAAAGAAGAATTCAGAAAGAAGAATAGGAACGAAAAAAAAAAAGACTCTAATTACAATAGAAAAAAGTAATCTTTTTTTCTTCTTTTTTCCTATACCGATATTCACAGAGATGGAATTCATGTCATAATTCGAAATATCTAATTCGTAATCGAAAACGATAGGTTGAAATATCTATTGGGATTTTTACAAGGAATATTTTCCTTTTTACTAAGAGTATTTTATTGAAGGATTTAAGTTATTACTCAAGAAAGAAAAATTGAAATTTTTAAAGTAAAGGATGAGATCAATTCAGAAGTACTTTTTTTTTAGTATTATAACAGATAGAATTTCATTGCTCGAATTTGGGAACGTCGATAGATTTGGTTTTGATCCTATCTATTCTACAAATATATCAAAATAAATAATACGATCTTTAAATTTATTTATTTATAGCCTTCGAGGAGCCGTATGAGATGAGAATCTCATGTACGGTTCTGTAATAGCGATGAGAACAGTGATGTTATCACCGACTATAATTATCTAACAGTTCAAGTACAGTTGATATAGTTGAGGCACAATCAAAATCTGGTTTTGGGGGATGGAATTTGTGGCGTCAACCTATAGGATTTATCATTTTTTTTATCTCTTCTCTAGCAGAATGCGAAAGATTACCTTTTGATTTACCAGAAGCAGAAGAAGAATTAGTAGCAGGTTATCAAACCGAATATTCGGGTATCAAATTTGGTTTATTTTATATTGCTTCCTATGTAAACTTATTAGTTTCTTCATTATTTGTAACAGTTCTTTACTTGGGTGGTTGGAATATTTCTATTCCGTATATATTCGTTCCTGCGCTTTTTGAAAATAATAAAATAGGTGGAGTTTTTGGAACAACAATTGGTATCTTTATTACATTGGTTAAAACTTATTTGTTCTTGTTCATTCCTATTTCAACAAGATGGACTTTACCTAGACTAAGAATGGACCAACTTTTAAATCTTGGATGGAAATTTCTTTTACCTATTTCTCTCGGTAATTTATTATTAACAACCTCTTTCCAACTCCTTTCACTATAAAAGATTAATAAAAGAATATTTTTTCTATATTCATGATTTGTCTTCAAACAAGAGAAAAAAACAAACATAAAATTATTCATAAATATTCACGATATGTTTCCCATGGTAACTGGGTTCATGAATTATGGGCAACAAACCATACGAGCTGCAAGGTACATTGGTCAAAGTTTCATAGTTACCTTATCCCATGCAAACCGTTTACCTGTAACTATTCAATATCCTTATGAAAAATTAATCACATCAGAGCGTTTCCGCGGTCGAATCCATTTTGAATTTGATAAATGCATTGCTTGTGAAGTATGTGTTCGTGTATGTCCTATAGATCTACCTGTTGTTAATTGGCAATTGGAAACTGACATTCGAAAGAAAGGGTTGCTTAATTACAGTATTGATTTTGGAATCTGTATATTTTGTGGCAACTGTGTTGAGTATTGTCCAACAAATTGTTTATCAATGACTGAAGAATATGAACTTTCTACTTATGATCGTCACGAATTGAATTATAATCAAATTGCTTTAGGTCGTTTACCAACGCCAGTAGTTGACGATTATACAATTCGAACAATTTTGAATTCAACTCCAAAAAAAAATAGGTAAACCGCCTTGATTAATTAAAAAGTACAATTTTTAAACTAAAATTTAGTTTTGATCGAAAGGGATGAAATGGGATTTCTTTCATTTTTCTTGGTCACTAACTACAAAAAGTACAATGATTTGATTGATTGATGAGAATAGCATCGCGGCTAAATTTGGATTGAAAATCTATGAGATTAATATATCTGTAATTCTATCCATAATTTTTTCGAAAATGAAATTTAGATTTATAATGCCTTTTTCGAGAAAGAATGAGATTAGTACAATAGCTGTACCTATAGTAATTTACCCCATTTAGGGTTTAATTTAATTAAGAACCTATTATAAAAAAGTTTTTCCTGCTCAAGTCAATAAGGTCATGAAAAAACAATTCAAAAGTTTTTATCTCTTATTTTACGTGCAATGGATTTGCCTGGACTAATACATGATTTTCTTTTAGTTTTTCTGGGATTAGGTCTTATATTAGGAGGTCTGGGAGTGGTATTACTTACCAACCCAATTTATTCTGCCTTTTCGTTGGGATTCGTTCTTGTTTGTATATCTTTATTCTATATTTTATCAAACTCTCATTTTGTAGCTGCTGCACAGCTCCTTATTTATGTGGGAGCTATAAATGTTTTAATTCTATTTGCCGTGATGTTCATGAATGGTTCAGAATATTACAAAAATTTGAATCTTTGGACTGTTGGAAACGGGGTTACTTCCGTAGTTTGTACAAGCATTTTTGTTTCACTAATTACTATTGTTCCAGATACGTCATGGTACGGGATTATTTGGACTACAAGAACAAATCAGATTATAGAACAAGATTTGATAAGTAATGGTCAACAAATTGGAATTCATTTATCAACAGATTTTTTTCTTCCGTTTGAATTCATTTCAATAATTCTTTTAGTTGCTTTGATAGGTGCGATTGCTGTGGCTCGTCAGTAATAAATCTTTAGAATTAATAATCGCAATTCAAATTACACTTTATGTTATTACATCTATTTTTCTTCAATTCTATTTAAAGCTTATTTATGTATAAACTTGATTTATTATCCATATATTTCTTTGTTCTGTACTTGTGATATTCTTATTCTAGTCAATCCAATCTGTTGATGTTGAATTGTTGTTCATATTGAAAAAAAAAATCGAAAACTATAAGGAGTTGGTCAATGATGCTCGAACATGTACTTGTTTTGAGTGCCTATTTATTTTCTATCGGTATCTATGGGTTGATCACGAGTCGAAATATGGTTAGAGCCCTTATGTGTCTTGAACTTATACTGAATGCAGTTAATATAAATTTTGTAACATTTTCTGATTTTTTTGATAGTCGTCAATTAAAAGGAAATATTTTTTCAATTTTTGTTATAGCTATCGCAGCCGCTGAAGCAGCTATTGGACTGGCTATTGTTTCGTCAATTTATCGTAACAGAAAATCAACCCGTATCAATCAATCGAATTTGTTGAATAAGTAGTATTAATAATATAAAATAGAATTTTCATATCCATTAATTCGAGTTGGCATGTATGATACGTAACTTACGGATCATGTTTGTGAAAACGTAAGAAATGAAAGTATCTTGGCTCTACTCTATCTCATGAGTCGATCCAGAATTAAATAAGAAAATTCTGCTAAATCATTGATTCGTCTGGTGTCTAAATATATAATGATTCATTTAGAAATTTACTAGATTGAATTTTTATGACGTTAAAAAATTAGAAATCCAATGTCACATTCAGTAAAGATTTATGATACATGTATAGGGTGTACTCAATGTGTCCGAGCCTGCCCCACAGATGTATTAGAAATGATACCTTGGGATGGATGTAAATCTAAGCAAATTGCTTCTGCTCCAAGAACAGAGGACTGCGTGGGTTGTAAGAGATGTGAATCCGCCTGTCCGACAGATTTCTTGAGTGTTCGAGTTTATTTATGGCATGAAACAACTCGAAGCATGGGTCTAGCTTATTGATACTTTCCAGAAAAACCCACTTGAATCTATTTGATTTTTTGTTTACCGACAAAAACCCGTACTCGAAAAAATAATAAAATATATATATATATTATGTTTTCGCGCACGGGTTTTTTTAGTCCAAGTGTATCTTGTCTTTACCACGAATTCTTTTCCTTGGTTAACAACATTTGTAGTTTTTCCGATATCCGCGGGTTTTTTAATTTTCCTTTTGCCTCATAAAGGAAATAAGGTAATTAGGTGGTATACCTCAGGTATATGCGTCTTAGAGCTCCTTTTAATGACTTATGCGTTCTCTTATTATTTCCAATTGGACGATCCATTAATCCAATTAACAGAAGATTATAAATGGATCAAATTTTTTGATTTTTACTGGAGATTGGGAATAGATGGATTTTCTTTAGGACCTATTTTACTGACAGGATTTATCACCACTTTAGCTACTTTAGCGGCTCGGCCAATTACTCGGGATTCCCGATTATTCCATTTTCTGATGTTAGCAATGTATAGTGGTCAAATAGGATTATTTTCTTCTCAAGACCTTTTACTTTTTTTTATCATGTGGGAGTTAGAATTAATTCCCGTTTATCTACTTCTATTGATGTGGGGGGGAAAGAAACGTCTGTATTCAGCTACAAAGTTTATTTTGTATACTGCAGGGGGTTCCATTTTTTTATTAATGGGAGCTTTAGGTATCGCTTTATATGGATCCAATGAACCAAGATTCAATTTTGAAACATCAGTCAATCAATCATATCCTGTGGCACTAGAAATATTTTTCTATATTGGATTTCTTATTGCTTTTGCTGTCAAATTGCCGATTATACCCTTACATACATGGTTACCAGACACCCATGGGGAAGCGCATTACAGTACTTGTATGCTTCTAGCCGGAATCTTATTAAAAATGGGGGCATATGGGTTGGTTCGAATCAATATGGAATTATTACCTCACGCTCATTCTATCTTTTCTCCCTGGTTGATAATAGTAGGCGTAATACAAATAATCTATGCAGCTTCAACATCTCCCGGCCAACGAAATTTAAAAAAAAGAATAGCCTATTCTTCTGTATCTCATATGGGTTTCATAATTATAGGGATTTGCTCTATAAGTGATATGGGACTCAACGGAGCTATTTTACAAATCATATCACATGGATTTATTGGCGCTGCACTTTTTTTCTTGGCAGGAACGGGTTATGATAGAATACGTCGTGTTTATCTTGACGAAATGGGCGGAATGGCTACCCCAATGCCAAAAATATTCACGACATTCAGTATCTTATCACTAGCTTCCCTTGCATTACCGGGCATGAGCGGTTTTTTTGCGGAATTGATAGTCTTTTTTGGAATAATTGCCGGCCAAAAATATCTTTTAATGTCAAAAATTTTAATTACTTTTGTAATGGGAGTTGGAATTATATTAACTCCTATTTATTTATTATCTATGTTACGCCAGATGTTCTATGGATACAGGCTGTTTAATGCCCCAAACTCTTATTTTTTTGATTCTGGACCGCGCGAGTTATTTATTTCGATCGCTATCCTTCTGCCTGTAATAGGTATTGGTATTTATCCGGATTTCGTTTTCTCATTATCAATTGACAGAGTCGAAGCTATTCTATCTAATTATTTTTATAGATAGTTTTTCTAAATAAAACAAAAAAGCAAAAAAGAAATCCTATGATTTTTAAAAAAGAAAAATCGTTATGTTATACAACGAAAAAAACTTCTTTTTTCGTCTCTTAAATTTAAGTTAAAAAAAATGAATTGTAACAAAAATTTTTTGGCATTTGTGAGAACTTTTTGAATCAAGTAATATGGCGATTCAAAAGGTTCTCAACGGCTTACCTGAAGTTTTTTTGTATATATGCTTTGCTGTCCTATAAAGTTGCATTCATCAGACCCTTTCTTTAATCTTTAATGCAATTAAATGTTAATTGCTAAATTAGATGTTAATTGTTAATATAAATGAACCATAACTATGCAATCCTATTCCTAATAGATTAACGCCAAAATAACATATCCAAATTATAAGAAAACCGATAGAAGCAACAATTGCGGAATTTAAACCCTCCCAATTTTTATTTGTTCGAGTATGAAAATAAATCGCGAATATGGTCCACGTAATAAATGCCCAAGTTTCCTTTGGGTCCCAATTCCAATACGATCCCCACGCTTCATTAGCCCAGACTGCTCCCGAAAGAATACCCATGGTTAAAAAGATAAATCCTATACTTATAATACGATAACCCCAGTCATCTAATTGTTGAATCAATTGAAACTTGTAATAATTCCTAGAAATAGAAGAAAGAAAAGAAATATGTCTTAAAACATTCTTTCTTTCTGTCATATATTGTATCTCACTAAAGGAAAATGAATGATTTAATAAATTATTGGTTTTATAAACAATTCTTATGATTTTTCGAAATGTGATTACTAGAAATGCTACTGATAATAATGATCCACACAAAAGAGCTGCATAGCCCAATATCATCATACTTACGTGCATCATTAACCACTGGGATTGAAGAGCAGGCACTAAGATTTCGGAGTGATGCATGTCAGTTAAAAGACCTGAAGTAGTAAACCCTTGGGTAAAAAAAGTACTTGGCGCGGTTATTGCGCTTAAATAATTTTTTTGTTTTTTAAAATACGGAACCATATGAATAATGGAAAAAGCCCATGAAAGAAAGATTAATGATTCATATAAATCACTTAATGGTAAATGGCCCCCCAAAATCCAACGAGTAACTAATAATCCTGTTATACAGAAAAAAGTAATTATCATGCCCTTTTCTGACGAATCATATAGTTCTACGAATTCATCAACTAATAAGGTTATCAAATGAATTGTAATTACAATTGACACGACCGAAAAAGATATATGAGTTAATATATGTTCTAAAGTCGAAAATATCATAAAATTTTTTAAATATAAATAAAAGGGGGGTTCTAATTATATGGGATTGAAATCAGGAATTGAATTCATTATAGGATTTATTGTATCTTTTTGAAAATTACAGGAAGTTATGCCGCTACTCGGACTCGAACCGAGATGCTCTAGCACTGCTTCCTAAGAGCAGCGTGTCTACCGATTTCACCATAGCGGCTTGCTCGAAATCATAATAATCGATTGTTATTTAATAGTCGAGTTTGAAGGAGTCAATTCAATATAATATTTTTTAGGAAACATTCAAATTAATGAAGAAAATTTTATTTAATAATGAAAAAAAAAAATCGAATTTTTTTTTTTTTGATTACGGTTTTACAGTCAAGAGATTTATGAAAATATTTTATTGGTTAGGTGTTTATTGTGGAGAGAATTTGTGTTAGGATTTAACAACCCAATTAGGTATTGATCTGGACATAACAAACAAAAAAAAATTTTGAGTTCTACTCCGTACTAAAAAAAATCCTGTCTAATTTAATATATACCTTGATCCATTTTCAAGTCCAAGCATATTATTAAAGTAGATCATTCAAAGATCTGCTTTATATATTCAAATAGTATAAATATAAAAAAGATAAAACTTATGAATATTTTTTATTGTGATTGTGACAAATGAGTCGATGGGGAAAATAATAATCCCCATCCTGAACATGATAAAAGATCCTAACAATAAAAAGAACGGTGAAACTTTGTACCTTTTTTTTTTCTTTTTTGTTTGCAAAAAAAGTATCATTTTTAGAATTCAATAGACAAAAGAATTCTTTATGCTACACACGATAAAAAGCAAAAGTAGTTCAATTTAATATTGATTAGTTCAAAACATAAAAAAAAAAAAAAGAATGGAAATCATTATATATTTTAGTTTTATATATTTTATATTAGAAATTCTAACATAAATTAGCAATAATAAAAAAAAATTCGACCTTTTCTCATGTCAAGTCAAATCAGATTATTCCAACCTTTAATTTTTTATTTGTCGCACAAAAAAACTTTTTGAATTACCTGTAGAAAGGGATTTCGCTAATGAAAAAGCCTTCAATACTACCCAATATCCCTTCTTTTTCCAAATATTTTTTCGAATACGCTTTTTGGATATAGAAGTACGCTTTTTTGGAACTGCCATTCAAAAATAAAGAAGTTTTTTATTGTTATAGTTGGATGTGAAAGACATTTATTGTTAAAAAAAAACCGTTCTTTACTATATATTATTATATATTTCCTTATTCTATATATTTAGTTTGTAAATTTTCCTCTTTTCGTAACAAAAAATTCGTAACATAAAAGAAGCCTATCCCTTTCTTTTTTTTTGTCTTTTTTCGTTATATTCCATGTATACGTGGAATAAAATACATCAATAAAGTTTAAGAATCTCAATTTTATTTATCCTAAAATTGTTATTTATCCTAATAAAAAAAAACTTTAACTTCTTTTTCTAGTAATTGGTCAAACTCGAAGAAAAAGTATATCTAATTGAAATTCAATTTTCAAATTCGAACGAGACTATTAATTAATTTGTTAAATAAAAAGTTTTTAGTAATTCTTTCTTTTTATCCTAGTAAAGGAAAAGTGTCAAATATCATAGTGTTTTCTGCAAATATAATGAAAGACAATAAATCCATTCCAAAATGCAGTAGTTAATGATTCTGAATAAAGGAATTAAAATAAAAATTACTTAGTTTATTGGATTCACTAAAAATCTGGTAAAACCCTCTTTTTTTTTTATTATTCCCTATCAAAATAAAAAATATTACTTTATAATCCTTTACTTTTCGTTATGTATATAAAACCTTGTAATTATGTAATTAATAATAAGTATAAGTAATTAATTTAATAATAATAAAATTAATAATAATAATAAAATTTTTTGTAGAATAAGTCTTTTTTTTTTTTCACTAGTATTTTTATTTGACCAATTCTAACTTTTTGATTTAAATATGTGAAGTATTTTGGAAAAGAAAAATTTAGAATAAGAATAATTAAGAATAGAAAATTCAATTTTAGTTTTACATATTTTTATTTTATTATTATTGATATTGACTGACTTATTTAAAATTAAAAAGATATAAGAGCCGATGAATCAGAAACAAGAAACAATTAATTATTAATTAAAAAAGTTTTTTATGGAACAAATATATCAATATTCATGGATCATATCTTTCGTTACATTCCCAGTCCCTATGTTAATAGGAGTGGGACTCCTACTTTTTCCGGTAGCAACAAAAAAACTTCGTCGTATGGGGGCTTTTCCCAGCATTTTTTTGTTAAGTATAGTCATGATTTTTTCAATCGCTCTGTCTATTCATCAAATAAATAGCAGTTTTATTTATCAATGTATATGGTCATGGACTATCAATAACGATTTTTCTTTAGAGTTCGGATACTTGATTGACCCACTTACTTCTATTTTGGTAGTATTAATTACTGCAGTTGGAATTTTGGTTCTTTTTTATAGTGACAATTATATGTCTCATGATCAAGGCTATTTGAGATTTTTTGCTTATATGAGTTTTTTCAATACTTCAATGTTGGGATTAGTTACTAGCTCTAATTTGATACAAATTTATATTTTTTGGGAATTGGTTGGAATGTGTTCTTATCTATTAATAGGTTTTTGGTTCACACGACCTATTGCATCGAATGCTTGTCAAAAAGCGTTTGTAACTAATCGTGTAGGGGATTTTGGTTTATTATTAGGAATTTTAGGTTTTTATTGGATAACAGGCAGTTTCGAATTTCGGGATTTGTTTAAAATATTCAATAACCTTGTTTATAATAATCGGGTTAATTTTTTATTTGTTACTTTGTGTGCCTTTCTATTATTTTCCGGCGCAATTGCGAAATCGGCGCAATTTCCTCTTCATGTATGGTTACCGGATGCCATGGAAGGGCCTACTCCTATTTCGGCTCTGATACATGCTGCTACTATGGTATCGGCGGGAATTTTTCTTGTAGCTCGACTTTTTCCTCTTTTCGTAGTCATACCTTACATAATGAATCTAATTGCTTTGATAGGTATAATAACAGTATTTTTAGGAGCTACTTTAGCTCTTGCTCAAAAAGATATTAAGAGAAGTTTAGCCTATTCTACAATGTCTCAATTGGGTTATATGATGTTAGCCCTAGGTATGGGGTCTTATCGAGTCGCTTTATTTCATTTGATTACTCATGCCTATTCGAAAGCATTGTTGTTTTTAGGGTCTGGATCCATTATTCATTCAATGGAAGCTATTGTTGGGTATTCGCCAGATAAGAGTCAAAATATGGTTCTGATGGGTGGTTTAACAAAAAATATTCCAATTACAAAAACTGCTTTTTTATTAGGAACGCTTTCTCTTTGTGGTATTCCACCTTTCGCTTGTTTTTGGTCCAAAGATGAAATTCTTAATGATAGTTGGTTGTATTCACCTATTTTCGCAATAATAGCTTGTTTCACAGCCGGATTAACTGCATTTTATATGTTTCGGGTTTATTTACTTACTTTTGAAGGACATTTAAATGTTCATTTTCAAAATTACAAAAACAGTTCATTTTATTCAATATCTTTATGGGGTAAAGAAGAATCAAAAATGCTTAACAAAAAATTGCGTTTATTACCTTTATTAAAAATGAATAATAATGAAAGGGCTTCTTTTTTTTGGAAGAACACATACAAAATTGATGGTAATGTAAGAAATATGACATGGCCTTTTATTACTATTAAAAATTTTAATAATAAAAGGGTTTTTTCCTATCCCCATGAATCGGATAATACTATGTTATTTCCTATGCTAGTTTTGGTACTATTTACTTTGTTTATTGGAGCCGTAGGAATTCCTTTCAATCAATTCAATCAAGTTAATCAAGTCAATCAAGAAGGAATGAAGTTGGATATATTGTCAAAACTGTTAACTCCGTCTTTAAACCTTTTGCACCAAAATCAAAATGATTCGGTGGATTGGTATGAATTTGTAACAAATGCAACTTTTTCAGTCAGTATAGCTTGTGGGGGGATATTTATAGCGTCTTCTTTATATAAGCCTGTTTATTCATCGTTACAAAATTTAAATTTCTTTAATTCGTTCGCTAAAAAAGGTCTTAAGAGCATTCTTTTGGAAAAAATAATAAATGTGATATATAATTGGTCCTATAATCGAGGTTACATAGATGCTGTTTATGCAATATCTTTTATTGGGGGTATAAGAAAATTAGCCGAATTAATTCATTTTTTTGAGAAACGAATAATTGATGGAATTATCAATGGAGTCGGTGTTACTAGTTTCTTTGTAGGAGAGGGTATAAAATTTGTAGGAAGCGGTCGCATCTCTTCTTATCTCTTATTGTATTTATTTTGTGCATTAATCTTTTTATTAATTTACTACTTTTTCGTTTTTAAAAATTGACATTTTTTTTTGTATCATTTCCAAAAAAGTTGACAAACTGGGTGGATATGTAAAAGATATTCTTTCTTTTCCATCACTTCGACATGTATAAAATACATATTGTGACATTTCTTTTCTTACAGCATTCTCAAACTGATCATTTTTTATATATCGAAATGGACGATTCCAACGTTTAGAGTCAAAAAGAATAGTTACAAGAGGTTTTTCAAACCAGAAAAGATCTTTATTTTTTTTATCTATCAATATTTCTAACTTCGAATTTTCTTGATTCCCATCCGGATAAAAAGTTTCATAAAGTGGTCTATTTTTATAGCATGTCTCTTTAAAGTGAAAAT
>CANTUT010000818.1:0-5000 GCA_947687605.1 Reutealis trisperma | reverse complement strand
AGATTGATTCGTATTCATATACATGAGAATTATATAGGAACAAGAAAAATCTTGGATTACTTTTTGTAAAAATAGAAATAGATTTCTTTGGAGATTTCTTTGGAGATTTCTTTGGAATAAAAAGACTCTTCCAATTCCAATACTCATGAAGAAAGAGTCGTAATAAATGCAAAGAAGAGGGATCTTTCATCCAATAGCGAAGGGTTTGAACTAATTTTTCTAGATGGATGGGGTAAGGTATTAATATATCTAACACATAATTTAAATGTGGAAATTTGTCCTCGAAAAAAGGAAATATTGAATGAATTGATCGTAATTTATAAGATTTTACTATCTTTGACCTTTCTAAAGAAGATACTAATCTTAGAGAAAGTGGAATTTCCACAATAACTGCAAAGCTCTCTGATATCGTTTGATAATACAAATACCTGTTGTACCTAAAAATTGGATTTTGGTTAGAATCATTAGCCGAAATAATCAAATGATTCTGTTGATACATTCGAGTAATTAAACGTTTTACAATTAATAAACTAGATTTTTTGTCATAACCTAAATTTTCCAATAAAATAGATCTATTTAAACTATGATCATGAGCAAATGTATAAATATACTCCCGAAAGATAAATGGGTATAGGAAGTCATTTTTTCGAGATCTATCTAGTTCTAAATATCCTTCCTCCATTTTTTTTATTAGATTTGATCAAAGTAAGGATAGAGGATTTTTATTGGATTGATGATAAAATGATACATAGTGCGATACAGTAAAAACAAAGTAGTATAATAAGAAAAGAATAGATACCTCGGAAATAAAATAGGTAAACTCATTAACGGACTCCTCATCCTCTCCTTTTTATTTTACATCTAATTGTTTTATGTGCATTATAGGATAGGATAAAAAGATGATTAGAAATCCTTTATTTTTTCAATCCAATCGCTCTTTTGATTTTGGAAAAAAATCTCTTTATCAATATACTCTTTCTTCTACGCATTCATCCCCCCTCATAGTGGAGAATAGCTAATAGTTAGGACTTATTAAAAGAAAATCGAAAATCTGCTTATAGAAAAGCCTTTCCCGTATTAGGTACTAATTTCTTTTTAACGTCTAATTAGATCGGATAATCATTCAAATTAAGAACGTAAGCTCGTTGCTTTTTTGTTTCCCTATAATTGGAACCGTAGGACTCTATCCATTTATTCACTCGACCCAACTTTGAATTCATTTTTTTATGTTCCGCACCAAGAATTCAAATAAGGTTTGGACCGATCCGGCAAAAATGAAATATTCACAGAATTCTCCATTGATACGACATGCTGTTTTTTCCATTCATTCCTTTCAGGATCCGTCGTGGTCTTACAAACCATACCGATGGTATGGACGAATATCTTTCTTCATACAAATGCGTAAAAGATGTTAGTCGCACTTAAAAGCCGAGTACTCTACCATTGAGTTAGCAACCCCCCCCCAAAAAAAAAATTAGATTATGTAGATACAATCGGAATCAAAATAAATAAAGAGATTGAATCACACGGCACAATCAAAACATTAAACTAGCAAGAAATTTAAAGAAATGAAATATCAAAAATTGATATCAATTCTAAAAGAAGAGATCAAAAAATATAGATAAATATAAAAATATAGATAAATATAGATAATAGATAAAGTAAAATTTTATAGATCGCCTCTTATTCCTTACGCTATCCATTCTTAATCTTTCTATTTTTTTTTTTCTATTTTATTCTCTTTATGTATTCTCTACTTAGATTCGATGATTCGATTTATTTATTCTATCTATATGTCTTATATATATATACCTATATGCCTTATATATCTATACCAAAATATATATATTTAACCAAAATAGAAAATATTTAACCAAAATAGAAAATATTTAACCAAAATAGAAAATATATATATTTCTTATACGTATATATACGTATACATTTTTCATTTTCTATTTCATTTTTTATTTTCTGTTTATATAATTTCTAATTTTTTTATATAATTATATATAATTATAATTTTTATATAATATTTTATATTATATATTATTTTATTATTTTATATTATTAATATATATATATAATTTCATTTATTTTTCATTTATTTTATTATTATATATTATTTTATATATATATATTCTGATTTTTATATTTCTATCTATATTTCTATAATAGAAAATGGATTTCTATAATATAGTTTCTATAATATAGTTATTTATTTTATATATTTCTATTTCTAGTATAGAATTTCTATTTCTAGTATAGAATTTATATAAATAGAAAATAAAAAAATTTATTTAGAATAGAATATTTCTATATTTCTATTCTATTTATAGATTTGTATTCTATTTTTTTTTTTTTTTTTAGAACCTTTTTTATACATTTTTTTTTTTCAATCAAACAAAACTTTTGTATCACAACAAATCCAAGAAACCCATCACTTGAATAAAGAAAAAAAACCAAATCTATGGAACAGGGATAAATAGATCCACAGAAAAGATCAATTACCTCAGATCGGATTATATTTATTTGATACACTGTTGTCAATATGAATGTGAATATTTTGAAAAAAAAAAAATAGATTTTTGTCGTTATGTTAGCAGTCTATAGTCGAAAAAAAATAGGTATGAATAGAATATGAATAGAACAAGAGAAGGGGGGATAGTAGAGAAAAGGTTATACAAAGCTATATATGTATACGAATTATATGTATACGAATTACCCGCACCCTGTATTTTATTAAGTAAATTGTGTTTGATTAAGGCGAAGTTCCGTAAAAACTCCCGCCGTCCTTAAAATATCATGAACAGTTCCTGTAGGTTGAGCGCCTTTTTCAAGGAAATATAGAATAGCAGGAACATTTAAATAGGTTTGATTTTTTATCGGATCATAAAAACCCACTTTCCGAAGATCTCTTCCTTCTCTTCGGGATCGAACATCAATTGCAACGATTCGATAAACGGCTCATTGAGATAGAGGTAGAAAAAAAGGCCCCCCCCGTAGAAACGTATAAGAAGTTTTCTCCTCGTACGGCTCGAGAAAAAATGATTCGAAGTTCTGTATATGTATAGAATTATAGTGTCAAATAGATCCATAAAATTATCAAATCAATTAAACTATAATTTGAATCCCTTTTGTTCTTATTTTTGTCTTATTTTTGTTTACCAAAAAAGAAAAAAAAAAAACCATCTGTACCCCCCTAACTCAAGTTGGATAACTTTCAAATAGCTCAAAGGGAACAACCCTTTAGGAATTTCATTTATTGAGTGATCTCTAATCCCCTTTCCTTTCTCTTTGTTTCTTTCTTTTAGAATCTATTTGGATTCTTCATTCTGATCTAATTGTTGAGACAATTGAAAACGGTATTTCCTTGTTCCAGGATCCTTTATCTTTTCCTTGAATCGTTAGGTTTAGACATTACTTCGGTGATCTTTAATCATTTCAAAATGGCAGCAACATACCATTTTTTGTGATTTCTTTCTATTAAAGAATCAGACTAAGGGTTGATTCCTGCGCGATACACTTTATTTTTTAATCAAAAGAATTTGGTCAATTCCAACAAACTTTATTCTTGGATTTGAAACTTGTTCGAATTGGATCCTTTCTATTTCGATATCGAAAATATACTTACGAAGTTGTTCTAACTTATTGATTAGGATTAACCCTAGATTCTTGCCCCCTAAGAAAAACAAATACTTTCTACTCGAGCTCCATCCTGTAGTATTTACATTACAACCCAACAAAAAAGAGGGTTCTAGTGTATAACAAAACAAACAATGTCGAGCTAAGAGCACCTTCAGTCCTATACACTATTGCTATATGCTAGGTAATATTAAATTTATAGGATATATATTAATAGGATATATATAGGGTGGGTGTAAGAATCCACAGCCGATCGTGTCCTTCAAGTCACACGTTGCTTTCTACCACATCGTTTCAACCGAAGTTTTACCATAACATTCCTTGAGTTTTGAACTAGTATGTAATTGATTCAATTCTGGAATCGTGAATAGTCATTGTTTCAACCGGTACAAAGTAATCTAAACTTTTAACTTCTATTGGGTAGTTTCTGAAGAAGCGTCAGAAAGAATTCAATTTAACCCCACCCCCGTATTTTATTGTATGAATATTTTTTGATTTACAATTCTAATAAGATAAAGAAAGAAGTTCTTTTTGAATCTTCAAGTGACTCGATAGGATGGATTCGCCTATCTCACATTTCTTCGAGTCCCAAGGATTTATAAAAAACCATTAAAAAGGTTTCATTTTTAAATTGCCTATCTCGATATCATTATTTGAATAAAGTTTTGTTTTACAGTAAGAAACACATTTATTTTATCATCATAAGAGAAAAAAATTCCTATATTCAGATTCGGATTAAACCATCAACGATTTAAAACAAATAAATAGGTTCAAAATATCCAATTTTTTATTTAGTGTAATAGTGGATAAAAAAGACGGATGTCAGGAAAATTTGACGTTGTTATTCTTTCATACGGAATGTTAAAACCAGACTCGAAATACTAGAAAGCCATCTTATTTATCAGATAGACTAAAGAATTGTCACTGGAATTAATTATAGATATTCTATGTTAAATTATAGATATTCTATGTTAAGTTAAATAGTTAAATGGATATTCTATGTTAAATATTTAAATTTAGTAAGGGATAACAAAATTTTTCCATTAAAAAAATGGAAACAAAGGCGTTAATAAAACAAAATGCTAAGAATACATATAGCTAAGAATACATATAGCTAAGAATACATATATATATAAGCATTTCTTCATTTTATGAGTAGTTTCTTTGACTTGAGTCTTTCTAAAAATTTTTCCTAAAGTAAAGGGAATAGGATAGATATATGAATCAACCCCGTCTCAATTGTTAGATAGATTTAGAATTATTCATTCAAGCCAAAGACAAAATATCTGAAAATAAGGTTAATTAAAAGAAAATGCATATATTTCGTATGTATTTTCTTTGTTTGTTAATAAGATTTT
>CANTUT010000817.1:1050000-1052500 GCA_947687605.1 Reutealis trisperma | reverse complement strand
ATATATAGATTTAATGTCTTCAAATATATACGAAGCACTAATAATATATAATTTATTTAATGACATGAATGCTTGATGGAAATGTTTAAATTATAAATACATAGATTTCTATACAATTAATATATGTTTCTTATATGCGTGTCCATAGTTAATTTTATGTAATTTTATTTTTGAATATCTAAATGATGTGTGTCATTATATAATAAGTGTTATTTTGTTATAGTTTAACGTGTAATATGTAATCCATTGATGTTAAGGCTAATTATTTATAGATTTCTTAAATGCCGAAATTTTGTTTTCCAATATATGAATACGAATTTTACTTGAATGTTTGAAAAAATCATATAGTTATGTAGTTTTTAAATGATTATATGTATTTAATAAATAGATTTCAGTGTTGGTTTTTTTATGTTTAAACTAAGCATATATTGTATAAAATTTTCTAATTTGTAAGGAATATGAAGTTCCAAAATTTATTTATATCTTTGATCACACACATCTTGGAGTTTTCACCATTTAGTTTCAATTTGCATAATACTTGTGGTATATGATTTCTGTCTTCATTAATTTATCTCAAACTTTGGCAAGATTAGAACGGTATAATAATTCTCCACACATGGTACACAAATAAACATTTAGAGCTATAAGGTTTTAGAATTCTCAATTTATCATTTTATCTAAATAAATTTTGGAACTTCGTATTTCTTATAAATTAGAAAATTTTATATAATATGTGCTTAGTTTGAACATAAAAGTACCGACATTGAAATCTATTTATTATATACATATAATTCTTTAAAACTATATGACTATATAATTTTTTCAAACCAGAAATTTGCTTTTACATATATGAATATGAATTTTACTTGAATATTTTAAAAAATCATATAGGTATATAGTTTTTAAAGAATTATATGTATTTAATAAATAGATTTCAATGTCGGTATTTTTATGTTTAAACTAAGCATATATTATATAAAATTTTCTAATTTATAAGGAATGTGATGTTCCAAAATTTATTTATATAAAATGATAAATTGAGATTTCTAAAACCTTATAGCTCTAAATGTTTATTTGTGTACCATGTGTGGTGAATTATTATACCGTTCTAATCCTACCAAAGTTTGAGATAATGAAGACAAAAATCATATGCCACTAAGTATTATGCAAATTGAAATTAAATGGTGAAGACTCCAAGATGTGTGTTGTCAAAGATATCAATATTTTCTATTACCATCTGTTATCAGTCCTAAAATGTATCCTATTATGTTTGAACCCAAAATTGGATTATGTCTCAAAATCCTTAAGAACTAATAAAGTAAAATATCTTGAAATATTTTAAAATACATCTCATATGATCTATTAAAATAACCAAAGTGCTATGATTCAAAAGATTTTGTACATGTACAATCAATTGAAATGGAGATTTATTTGTATAACTTACTCCAATATTGAGGATAGCATAAAGTAAATAAATTAATAAAAAGATTTAAATTTCATGAATTATAAATAAATGATCAGTGAATTGTATTTTAAATTATTTCAAAGATTGATTGTATTCTTCACTCATTGAGCTTTCCCCAAAGCTTGCTCGCTCCAATCACTAGTTCTTGCATGTGAAGATTAAGTGTTTTCAAGAGTCTAGTGGATAATGACAAGTTGATTCTTCAAGCAATCATTTCTTCCTTGAGAATTACCAAGTCAAAGTAATAATTTGACTTTTCAAAATTATTTGTATTTGTAAATTTATTTAAAACTCTTTAGATGCTCCATGTATATAAGATAGTATAATTATATTGGATGTGATTAAAAGTATTTGATAAGTATTATATTAATATGTGAATTGAATGGTAAACTGAGACTGACCATGAGTATGAGAATCAATAATGAATCTAGTGTGGGAAGTGTGATTGGTATGTAGGTTGTGATCTCTAGGCTAGTGTGTTTGTTACTGACATCATATTAAGTTTTATTATATGTATGGGTTCTATAGGTTGTCAATGCCTTTATGGTGACCCTTACCCTAGACCGTCACATTTTCGAGGGTGGGGTATGACAAGAAGTCTAGGGCAAGATGAACTTAACCAATCTTGACCTTAACCCAAACTAAGCTAACGTGTATTTGAACCAAACCAACTCCAATCCTAAACAAACACGCCTTAACCTAAACCAAGTTAACCCCACCAACATTGCCTCTACCTCAAACCTAGTGATTGATTTAACCAATAAAAGAAAAGCTATGAGCAACACTGCCCTACCCATATATAAGTTCCAAATACCACCACCCACTCTAGCTTTTCCTCTCATTTGGATCATTTTCACGGTGGGGAAATTTTCTCTCATCTTAATACCAAGATGCTAATGGAGAAACTTAAAGCAATAGAGAAAGCCATTAAATCCTCAAAGCACTATAGTGATATGATTAATGTTGACACTTTAACCTAGTTGCTTGATGCTAAGCTTCCTACTAAATTCAAAATGCATAAAATAGAAAAATTTG